>JBBPBX010012417.1:0-54090 GCA_038048925.1 Garcialebias charrua
TAGCTGTCTAAGTTCCTCAAAGCGGAAGTTAGCGAGCCGCATCCGCTCAGGCGGATGTGACGTCAGCGCCGCAGATGCAAAGAGCCTATTGTTGTTATTTATATAGCACCTTTCCAAAACGAATTCTAATGTTATACATTCACATACAGTACAATATGAACTGCTATTTGGTGAATGTTGTGTAACAAAGTCAGAAAATTGTGTTGCTTTCCCTTCTGGGAGATGCGCCATCCTGACAAAGCATGCTGGAGACAGTAGAAAGGAACGACTCTCTTTAAACAAAAGTAAAACACCAAGAAACATTTCAGGAGAAGAACAAGAAGAACTTTAATTATGTTACAAACTCCTAAAGAAAAAGAAAGGCATGAGTCCTGAATGATGATGATCATGTTCTTCATAACTTTAACTTGCTGATACGGAGCACTTGTAGGAAACAATTTGTGCAGATTTCATCAATTACCTGAGAAGATCGAAGCAGCAGCAGCAACAGTTATTTTAATATAAAGTACCGCAACTAGTACTGTTTATACAGCAAAACGTACAAATACAGGCAGGATTGATAAAATGTATTTACTTTGACGGTTTTTATCCAATAGAAATATTTTAAGGTAATCCCACTGGGCTGTTCCTGAAGTGGATGTTACTCACCGGGCCATGGCCAGGTTACAGAAGGCAGCATACTGAAGACAGTCCTGCTGCTTCAGCTCCTTCGCCAGCTGACCTGGAAGCACAAACACAAAGGAAAATGAAGAAAACTCCCAGTGAAGGCGTCTTTCTCCAGTATCACGGGGGAACCGGGACAACAGGCCATGATTTGACATCTCTCATCCTGACATAACAGATTTTATCTAACCTTTATTTCACCAGACGAGAGAGCCACAAACAGAGGAGAAAACAATGAGCCCACTGGCACAAACGTGTAAAAGAATCAAGACGTGTTAGTCATGATGAATATGAATGAATATCTTTATTGGCAATTGAACTGGGCTTTGACTAATGGTTCTGGTTTCTCAGTCGTTTTCACTTCACATGTTTCTGCATCTCACTGTAGATGTTTAATGCACAACACTGCAGGTTTCTGTTTGTTTTCAGTCACTTTGTGTCACTTTAGGATCGTCTTGGTCCAGTTTTAGTTTTATATCCCTTCCTGCTCAAATGTAATGTTTCATTTCTCAGCCTCATGGCTTGTTTTTAGTCTTGAGTTTGTGTCATATCAAGGAAATTTTCGACCATTTATTGCTATAGTACATACCGTATTTTTTGGCATTTTACATAATCTACATGCCCTGAGACTTATACGCCGAAGTGACATATTTATAGATTTTCCCCATATTTATAAACTAATTTTTGGCTGAGAAATGACTGTTTTCATTCATTCTGACTGAAAATATTGAACAATAAAGTTTCAGCCACTAGATGGCACTTGAGTAGTCTGACATGCCGTTGTATCATGTAATAAGTAAAAGTGGCTAATAATGACACAATCAGCTTGCCATAGTCTCCACACCTTCGTTCTGCTCGCTGCTTTGTGCAACCATTAAATCAGCTTCATTTCGCTGCACCGCCCAGGTTAAATGCAGCCAATTTGACCAGTGAAGTGCATTTATTAAGTAAAAGTTCAACTGAGACACTCCTTTACTATAAAATGGAGCAAACAAATAATTGTTTTCAGGCATTTATCTTATCTAAAGTTTGTAGGCTCAATCATTCATGTAGATAAAAGAAGGTTAAATAATTTCTGGTCCAGATGAAATGATTTAACCTTCTTTTGTTATCTTGTTAAATTTGCACAGAAACGTGTCCCGTGCACGCGCTTACATCTGCGTATCGACTTTTGAAATGCAGCCGATTTGACCATCAAAGTGCATTTATTAAGGAAATGTTAAACTGAGACACACCTTTGCTATAGTTTCAAGCAAACAATTAATTGTTTTTGTGTTAATCTTGTTAAATTCTTGTTAAAGTCCTTCTGTGCATGCTCCCGCAGCCACCATTTGGCAGCCAATCAATTTTTGGCACAACACCGGCCCACATTTCTGGGTTGTCAGCAGTGACGCGTCAGTGGTGACACATAATAGATGTGACTTATTCGGCGAAGCGACTTAATTTTCTCACTTTATTAGACATATTTGGACCGATGCAACTCACAGGGCTGTGCAACGTGTCCATCCATCCATCCATTTTCTTCCGCTTATCCGGGGTCGGGTCGCGGGGGTAGCAGCCTAAGTAGGGAGGCCCAGACTTCCCTCTCCCCAGCCACTTGGAGCAGCTCCTCCGGGGGAATCCCAAGGCGTTCCCAGGCCAGCCGAGAAACATAGTCCCTCCAGCGCGTCCTGGGTCTTCCTCTGGGTCTCCTCCCGGTGGGACATGCCCGGAACACCTCACCAGGGAGGCGTCCAGGAGGCATCCTAACCAGATGCCCGAGCCACCTCAACTGGCTCCTCTCGATGTGGAGAAGCAGCGGCTCTACTCCGAGTCCCTCCCGGATGACTGAGCTTCTCACCCTATCTCTAAGGGAGAGTCCAGACACCCTGCGGAGAAAACTCATTTCAGCCGCTTGTATCCGAGATCTCGTTCTTTCGGTCACAACCCAAAGCTCATGACCATAGATGAGGGTGGGAACGTAGATCGATCGGTAAATTGAGAGCTTTGCCTTTCGACTCAGCTCTCTCTTCACCACGACAGACCGGTACAGCGCCCGCTTCACTGCGGACGCTGCACCTATCCGCCTATCGATCTCACGCTCCAGTTTTCCCTCATTCGTGAACAAGACCCCGAGATACTTAAACTCCTCCACTTGGGGCAGGACCTCCTCCCCGACCCGGAGAGGGCATGCTACCCTTTTCCGGCTCAAGACCATGGCCTCGGATTTGGAGGAACTGATCCTCATCCCGGCCGCATCACACTCGGCTGCAAACCGCTCCAGTGAAAGCTGTAGATCACGACTGATGAAGCCAATAGGACCACATCATCTGCAAAAAACAGAGAAGTGATTCTAAGGTCACCAAAACGGATCCTCTCAACACCTTGGCTGCGCCTAGAAATTCTGTCCATAAAAGTTATGAACAGAATCGGTGACAAAGGGCAACCTTGGCGGAGTCCAACTCTCACCGGAAACGAGCCTGACTTACTGCCGGCAATGCGGACCAAGCTCTGACACCGGTCGTACAGGGACCTAACAGCCCATATCAATGGGCCTGGTACCCCATACTCCCGGAGTACCCCCACAGAACCCCCCGAGGGACGCGGTCGAATGCCTTCTCCAAGTCCACAAAGCACATGTAAACTGGTTGGGCAAACTCCCACGCACCCTCCAGGACCCTGCTGAGGGTGTAGAGCTGGTCCAGTGTTCCACGACCAGCACGAAAACCACACTGCTCCTCCTGAATCCGAGGTTCGACTATCCGACGGACCCTCCTCTCCAGAACCCCTGAATAGACCTTACCAGGGAGGCTTAAGAGTGTGATCCCCCTATAGTTGGAACACACCCTACGGTCCCCCTTTTTGAATAGGGGAACCACCACCCCAGTCTGCCAATCCAAGGGAACTGCCCCCGATGTCCACGCGATATTGCAGAGTCGCGTAAGCCAACACAACCCTACAACATCCAGAGCCCTAAGGAACTCCGGGCGAATCTCATCCACCCCTGGAGCCCTGCCACCGCGGAGCTTTTTAACCACCTCGGTGACCTCAGCACCAGAGATTGGAGAGCCCGACCCAAAGTCCCCAGGCTCCGCTTCCTCAGTGGAAGACGTGCCAGTAGGATTGAGGAGGTCTTCGAAGTACTCCGCCCACCGACTCACAACATCCCGAGTTGAGGTCAACAGCACGCCATCCCCACCATAAATGGTGTTGGTCGCGTACCGCTTCCCCCCCTGAGACGCCGGATGGTGGACCAGAATCGCCTCGAAGCCGTACGGAAGTCATTCTCCATGGCCTCTCCGAACTCCTCCCACGCCCGAGTTTTTGCCTCAGCAACCACCCGAGCCGCATGCCGCTTGGACTGCCGGTACCTATCAGCTGCTTCCGGGGTCCCACAGGCCAAAAAGGCCCAATAGGACTCCTTCTTCAGCCTGACAGCATCCCTCACCGCCGGTGTCCACCACCGGGTTCGAGGGTTGCCGCCACGACAAGCATGTGCAACGTGTACGGTGGAAAATACGGTATGTGATTCTTTTACATCTCAGCATCTCCTTTAGTTTAATTTACAGCATTGGGTCCGGAGTTTGAGATGAACTGGTTTAAAATCAGCTGGTGAGAATTCTCAGCCTGACACTGTCGTAACTCAGAGGTAGGTGACTGGGTCAACACCTGATTAGAGCGTTACAAAAATGACCAGTGTGAAAAATATTCTTGTTGCCACCATTAAAACTGGTTGCAAACGTTGAAACTGTTACCTTCAGAAGAAAACTGTTCAGTGTATGCTTCATTAAAACTTTCCTGGGGTGGAAACTGCACTGCGCTGCTAAAAAGTGTGGCTGTCTGAGCTCACATTGTGATTGTTCGCCGTTATTGGACCTGTGGCAGACAGACACAGGCTGTGCTGCGATGTTAGTCGATGTAAAGAGTCCTGAAGTTTTACAGCAAAACCGGAGTTCTTTTTGAATCAGCACATTTGGAAGAAAACAGCAAGCCCTTGTCTCAGCTGTTTCTGACGACAGGAAATTGATCTGTTCAGAATAGAAGTAAAAGCTTTCTGCAGGTGTAGGTACAGGTAACAATAATAGGAATGGAGCATCTATTTATAGAAGATGAGCTGTTGAATGTAACCAAGTTGCTTGTGTTTGCACTCTGAGGACACAGACGCACCTGGAGGCTGCTCACTGATTGTGACAAGATGCTTCAAGGATCCACAGCGAGCTGCAGCTGCTGTTCACGAAGCTGCATCGCTGCCATATGCTCCAACTTCACAAACACGTCCAAAGTCTGACTGGGAGGTTTGTTTCCATCCAAACCCTCCAGACACGGCCAGCCACAGACACTTCTTCACCTGGCCAACTCGGATCACGATTAATTAAAAAAAATCCTCCGCACAACGACAACATTGTGTGTGCCATCAGCTGTTTATCCTTTACGTAACACGTCCAGACTACCTGACTATCAGAAGTGTCACGCAAAGTGAAAACGTTTCAGCTGTCACTTACGGTTTGACGTGTGCCATCTTGAGCGTTCCCTGTTGCGGTAATTAAAAAAATGAATGTAGTCAAGGAGAAAATTGGTCTCTCCTTAAGTTTGTACACATCCCACAACATCCTGACAGAATGCAGACAGATTGTTTGACAACCATGATGAATGCTGCTTCTTCCACGTTATCTTCCTTCTCCTGTCAGTCTTTGTGCACACTTTGAGGCAGCTGCTTCACTGGAGCCGTTTCAGCCTCCTAATGAAGATCTTTTAAAGCCCAGGAGGAAAGACTGCAGTGTTTTATTAAAATACTATATACAATATATCTCCTCTCCCTTGTTAAATTGTATTTTACTCAGTTTTACTAACTGGTTTAATCACTGGCTGTGGAGCAACAATCACCTGGCCCTCTGTGGTTCATGCCTGTTGTGAATCATTTACTGTTTATTGGGCAAACATGTCAACAACAAATTTTTATCACTGAAGTCAGACGTAACCAAGCTGAAAAACAAACTTTGTTTGCTCATGTTTTTCTTGTGAACCTGTAGTTTAAAAAACAGGCAGAAAGAGAGGGTGAAATGTGTGTCAGTTCACAAGTTGATTCAACTTATCTACTTTGTCTATCAATATTTTAGATGTATGAGAAATCAAACAAGGCAATAAACTATTTTCTACATCAACATTTTTATTGCCATAGAAGATTCTTGTAATTTACAGTATGTTGACATGAGACGTAAATAGGAACGTTCTAATCTAATTATTTTGTCCTTGATATAGTCAGTGTAAAATAATGATCAGCAAATACGGAGTCTAAATCAGATTTTTGTATTCTTTAAACTTGTTCCAAATATGCAGACCTGATTCCTTTTATCTGCAGAGTGTCAGGAATAGTAAATAATCATCTCTATTAATAAGTTACTCGAGTCGTAAATGATACAAGCCTGACTCTGTCAGTGTAGTAATCTTAATTAGGCCTCAGGTGGTGCTTCTTAACTGTGCTGCTAGCTGCCATGATGCTAACATGGCTAACAAATAATAATAATAATAATAACAATAATAATAATAATATGCTATGTGTTGTCATCATTGTATGTTCCCATACAATGGCAAAATTGGCCCTCTGCATTTAACACATCCACCACTAGGTGGAGCAGTGGGCAGCCAGGGAGCAACTGGGGATAGGGTGTCCTGCTCAGAGACAACATAAGATGTGCAATGACTGGGGATCAAACCCAGGATCTTCAGGTACCGAGTCGGCTGCCGTGCCCCTACACCATCACTGTTTGTGCACAGTCATCAGAAAAAGAGCCACACAAGAAAGGTGCTTGTTTTTTGTGACATAATAAAGTTGTGTTGTTGTAGAGATCTTCCACTCTGGCTTTCATTGTGTACACGTTAGAACTGAGAGTTGTGTTCAGCTGCTGTTTAATCAGAACTTCAGCATTTACGCCTCACGTTAGTCATGTGACTGGCAGAGCAGCAGTGGTGTGGGAGAGAAGTGGGAGGAGCGGAAAAGAGAAATGACCGAGTATGGATGACTGGATTATTTGCTAATCTGTCATGATGTCTACTTTGTTGAATTATTTCAGTTTGTGTGACGGTTACGGCGTTTTTGCATTGTAAGGTCTGATGTCAAATATTCGGGACCAGTCGGTCCCCTTGGAACCCCGGGTGCCTGGGTTCTAAAAATCGATCTTGAACTGGGCTGGACTGACTAATGCAAAGACTCAGAACCCGGGATGGAACCCAGGCTGAGCTGACCCAGGCCAGTCTGAGGCCTTACAACTCAAAAGAACCACCAATAACCAGGACTGTGAAGTGCTACCCGAACCAGAAAACCTGACTGAACGCAGAGGTCTATACCCTGCTGGAAGCCAGGAACACTGCCTTCAGGTGTAGCGACTCATAACTGAGAAGGGCAAGGAAAGAACTGACTGCTGGTATTAAGAGGGCCAAAGCCACATATGCATGGAAGAGCCAGGGATATTTCTCCTCACAGAGCCGACAGTGGAGGGGCATTAAATGCATCACAGACTATAAAGGCAGAGATGCAAAATGTCCTAGGGACCAATCACTGCCTGATGCTCTCAAATGGTTCTATGCACGCTTTGAAGACCCGAACAGGCCACCCAGCACCAGACTCACCTCACCACCAGAAGAAGAGCATCTCAGCATGACCTCAGTAGAAGTGAGGAGTACCGGTACTTTCAGGAGGATTAATCCTCACAATGTAAACTGGTCCAGACAACATCCCCGGGGAGATGCTGAAAGAATGTTCCGATCAGCTCTGTGATGTGCTGGCCAACATCTTTAACACCTCACTTACCCTGGAGACAGTTCCCACCTGCCTGAAGACCGCCACCATCATCCCAGTTCCTAAGAGCTCTGCAATGACTGGTCTGAATGACTACCAGCCAGTAGCCCTCACCCCAATAGTCGCTAAATGCTTTGAAAAACTGGTCATGACCCACATCAAAACACCCTCATCAGTATGCATACTATGAGAATTGATCAACAGAGGATGCCATCTCCTCTGTGGTCCACACTGCTCACAATCAACTGGAGCAGGACTCATACGTCCGTATGCTCTTTGTTGACTTCATGTCTGCCTTCAACACCATGATCCCGCAGACCCTGATGGACAAACTACTCACACTAGGACTAAGCCCCTCTAGTTGTAACTGGGTCCTGGACCTCTTAAACAGACTGCAGTCTGTGAAGATCCACAACTTCTCATCCTCCATAACCCTCAGCACTGGCTCCCCTCAGGGCGGTGTGTTGAACCCCCTCCTGTTTACGCTGCTCACATATGAATGCACACCTACCCATCAAGGCTGTCATATTGTAAAATTTGCAGACGTTACAGTGGTGGTTGGATGCATCACAAACAATGAGTCCAGCTACAGGCAGGAGGTGGAACACCTGGAGAGCTGGTGCAGGATGAACCTTCACATCAATGTTAAGAAGAGGAAGGATTGTGGACTTCAGATAAACACACCTACCCATCTGAACATAAGAGGATCTGCAGTGGAAGTGGTCTCCAGCTACAAGTACTTGGGTGTACACTTGAATGATAACCTCAGCTGGAGCAACAACACCACCAGCCTGATCAAGAAAGGTCATCAGAGACTCTACTTCCTCAGACGGCTGAGACGAGCTGGTCTGAGCAGCCCAGTCCTCACCTCCTTCTACAGGTGTGCAGTGGAGAGCATCCTGTGCTCCAGCATCAACGTGTGGCATGGAGGCTGCACAGCTGCAGAAAGAAAAGCTCTGCAGAGAGTGGTGAAGGCTGCACAGAAGATGTTGGAGTCAGTCTCCCCACCATCACAGACATTTACACCTCCAGATGCAGGAAGAGGATCACCTGAATCATGAAGGACCTCACTCACCCAGCACAAAGACTTTTTGCACCGCTCCTCTCAGGAAGGAGGTTGAGGAGCATTAAGTGTAGAACCACTAGACTGAGGAACAGCTTCTACCCTTTCATTCAACCTTTATTTATACAGGTTAGTCCCATTGAGTCTCGGGGACTCATTTAAAAGAGAGACCTGATTTTAACAAAGAGTGATGACAACAATGGACAATAAAAGACAATAATACACAATCATTAAGGATGCGTACAAACTGAGATTTTTTTAACAAGTGAAAAATAAAATGGTATTTAAAAGAGAAAATGTAAAAAAAATAATAATAATAATAATAATAATCCAGCAAGATTGTAGGGCGGTATAGAAAACTAAAAACAGGAACATTGGTTTTTGCCATAAACTTAGCAGATGTTTGAAGCCACTTAGAGGTGTCAAGGTCAAGTGCACCAACTACTGAGATACAGATCAACAAAAAACGCTTAGATCGATACTGTACTCTGATCAGATCCTTGTGATTGGATCATCGCTGCATTTGATTTGACTTTTATGGACGTTATTCTCACAAGTTTGTCTAAACATCCATAAATCTTGAACACCAACCTACAATCACTAAGATACTCACCAAACTGCTCACTCGCCTCAGCTACATTGGGCTTCCGGAGAAAACGTCTGTAATGAAAAATCATAAATTGATCAAACTCTGGACAAACAACAGGGTTCAGTCTAATTCACCAGTACGTTAATGAAAGAGTATGTGAACATTTTCTGTGCTCATCCAATCGGTGGCCTGCAGTCGTACACACTGCCATGCACACTGAAGTCCATTGATTTGGGCTGACTTCAAGTACCGTAATATTTTGCACATTCTCAAGAGGGTTCTATGGAAAAGTTACAAAAATAAACATTCTACCTGTTGCTCATAGCTCAAAAACAGCATCAAGTTGGAAAAATGAGACTGATAAGCTAATACCTTGTCAGAATGGCAAATAACTTAAAATACCCACAATTCCATAGCAGTCCACAAAATAAGCTTTAACTTTTATGTCACCTTAAATTTTCTATTACATGGATATTTTGGCAAAATTGTAAATTTCTACAGGAAGTGGCACATGCTGCACTGGAAGTGCCTCAACAAGCTTGCACACGCAAAATTACATACAATTTATTATTGAATAACTGTATATGAAACAGATTATCTAAAAGGTCTAGAAACAGTGTTCACATGGACCTTTATGAAATAGTGGAGAGTAGAGTTGTTTGAAGATGACAGCAATATTCTTTGGTCTTGACTGCGTTTGGACTAGCCATTACCTCATCAGTCCAGTAAGAATTAAACACGATTTCTTCAAACTGCGGATATTTATAGAGCTATTTACAACAAGAACATTACTTATTACTTATAGATTTTACAGAATTATAATTCAAAACAACCAATATTCCTTTAAAGAATGAAGGGGTGTGAGACAGCTCAGGCAGCTTGTAATGAAGTAATCTAGACTGTGGCACAGCAACAACTCAACCATTTCAGTAACAAAGCTGCTAATCACACAGTCACACATAGAGGAGATTGATAATAAACCCTGACTCTCTGGCTACACGAGGCATTTCTATATACATAAGATAAAATCTGAAATATTTTTTATGAATGTTTTCACAGGGCCTGCTATTCTATAGAAGCTGAGCTTTATAAAAAAATTAATTCAGCCAATAAAACACAAAAAAGTTGGATGAAAGCAGGACAAAATTACTGAATCACATATTCAAAAAGCTAACACTGTGTTGTAGACATTATGAATGAAATCAATCAATTTTAACGATTTAAACTATTGCTCAGTTTAGATTGTACATTTTTCATTTTTTGTGACTCGTTTGGAGATTACATCCCACAAGAAAACAGGAGAAAAGAAAGTTAGTATTTGTTGATGCAGAGAAAGAAGAAAAAACAAGTTTAGGAGGAAAAGAGGTCTGGATGTTTTTTGTTTTTTTATTTTATTTTAACAAATATGAAATACTGTAAAAATAAATAAATAAATTAAAAAAACATCCCAGAAAAAGGACCCGGGAACACAATAACACAAAACGTCTTTCTTATATTTCCCCCCTAGCTTAAATAAGTTTAGATCCCATAACTGTCCTATCATTTTGATTGCTATGCTAAACCAACACTTTCACCTGCTGGGTGATTGTGTTAAAGGAACAACAATCAATGACTTTAAAGGGTTTGAGACAAAAAGGATGCCTCCATGTCAGATCTGTGCGCACCAGTACAAATGTATGTGAACATCGTAGGCTCGAAGTTCATTTAAACAGAGTAAACTACAGTACAGGGTCAGTGCTGAACAAGAGGTTTAGCTTTGTGCTGCTGCTAGCTAGTAGCTAACATCGGTAAGCTTAAAACTGCTCAGGTCATTTGTCATCAATTCGAACTGACAATGAAAACGTCTGAATGGTATATGCATTTAATACTTCAAATAAGCGCGCACATGTGTGAATTGTACACATTTTGTAACACAAAACACTCAAGTTACCGCTAGCATGGATCTTAGCGTTAGCAAAGGCAATGCTAAAAGTGTGGCTGGAAGCATGCGATACACAACAATATGCTATCTCAGTTGTTCATTCTTCAATCAGTGTGAAATATAATAACTCAAAGTCCTACTTACTTTTTTAGTTTATTTGATACAGCTCGGTATCTCGCCAGAAAATCTCCTTCTGCAGCCATATCACCAAAACAAAACAAACCAGGAAGCTCCACCGACAGCTGAAATACGATTGGCTAGTTGAATTTACAGAAAACAATTTCATTGGCTGTCTTGATCACGTGTTCACAAGGGGGGGGGGGTGTCCAAATAAGGACCCTGATGCATGCTCCAAATGGGGTCCAAAGTATTTGCAATAATGTAGTTATTATTACTATAAAAACAATTACAACATTGTTTTTATTTTATTTTATTGTACTTCATATTTACGTTACGGCTCTAGTTTTAAGTTCAAATTAAGATTTAAACTTATTTTAAGCTTACAAATCTCTAAATATTGGTTAACTCTAAAAGTATAATGTACAGTACATCATAACTAATATGCAATATGCTTGCATATTGCATATGCTAATATGCTTGCTCTCCTGTTCACTCTGCTCACATATGATTGTGCAGCTACCCATCCAGGCTGTCATATTGTTAAGTTTGCAGAGGATACAGCTGTGGCGGGATGCATCGCAAACAATGATGAGTCCAGCTACAGGCAGGAGGTGGAACACCTGGAGAGCTGGTGCAAAGAGAATAACCTTCACATGAATGTGAAGAAGACAAAGGAGATGATTGTGGACTTCAGAAGGAACAAACACACCCACACCCCACTGAACATAAGTGGATCTGCGGTGGAAGTGGTCTCCAGCTACAAGTACTTGGGTGTACACTTGAATGATAACCTCAGCTGGAGCAACAACACCACCAGCCTGATCAAGAAAGGTCATCAGAGACTCTACTTCCTCAGACGGCTGAGACGAGCTGGTCTGAGCAGCCCAGTCCTCACCTCCTTCTACAGGTGTGCAGTGGAGAGCATCCTGTGCTCCAGCATCAACGTGTGGCATGGAGGCTGCACAGTTGCAGAAAGAAAAGCTCTGCAGAGAGTGGTGAAGGCTGCACAGAAGATGTTGGAGTCAGTCTCCCCACCATCACAGACATTTACACCTCCAGATGCAGGAAAAGAGCCACCTGCATCATGAAAGACCTCACTCACCCAGCACACACACTCTTTGCCCCACTCCCCTCAGGACGGAGGTTGAGGAGCATCAAATGTAGAACCACTAGACTGAGGAACAGCTTCTACCCTGAGGCTGTTAGACTCATGAATAAATAAATAATAAAAATAAACACTGCAAAATATCACATCATGCTGATGCTGATCTGTTTTCTTGTTGCTGTGTTCATCTGTGTTCATCTGTGACCATCTGCTCATACAGACTCATGTTCGTGCTGCTGTTTATAATGATGTTTTTCTACTACATTAGGGCTTAGTGTATTAGTTTGATGTTTTTCTTAGTTAATTCTAGATGTTATTACTGTTTTTCTCTTGCATTTGTTGTTGGATGTAACTGGGACCCCGTGTACATAATCTCATTTCATCACATGTACCACATGCGGTGCAAATAACAATAAAGATTCTCTGACTCTCTGTTTCTGATAACAACAACAACAACAACAACAACAACAACAAACACAATAACAATAATGCCACTATGTTATTGCCAAAGTGATATTTATTTTGCCAATCAGTTTTATATACAGCATTCCAAACAAATTAAATATGTAGTCTTGCATTTGATAGTTTAAATACATTTTCCTGGTCGCACTGTACTTCTATTCACATATTTTGATTATAAGACTTACTTTTCACAGAGTATGTTGTGCTTACGGTAATCAGCAGAAGGTAAGTACTGTTTCTTGGCTGTATTAATGATGATAAAAGAGCACCGAACATATGTTTATTTCTTGTACCAGACAAAGTAATCAGTTGAAAACAAATCTGTTTTTTATTCAAAAATTTTCATAAACAGACTCAGCTATGTCTTCTTCCTGGGGTTCTGCAGTTTGGATGGCCTGTGGAGAAGAGCAGGACAGGTTTTATCTTGAGATCATACTGGTTTGAAGTGTGATATGAGATTTTAAAAAGCACAAACCATTTCAGAAGGGCCCTTTTGCTCTGACTTTGTTTTCTTTTGTCCAGCGGCAGCAGCTGATTGATCCAACGTTTCGTATATAGACCTGTGTCGAGGCTCCAGGCTCTGAGGGAATTTCACAGTGTTCAAGAAATCATCAGCTCAGAATCACAAAAGACACTGGATAAAAATTAGTGTGACTAAATTTAACTTAGTAAAATATCTCCATCTGGACAGTGATGAGTGTAAATGTTCGCACAGCATAGAAAGACGTAGACTGAGCTGCTGTCGTGTCCACGTTGTCTTCCTCTATTTCTGTCTTCTTCCCGTCTTCTCTGTTCTGCCTTTCTGTTCCATCTCCACACTCAGGGGTTGTCTCTGTCTAAACATTACAAACATTTTTTTTTGGAATATGCTTAAAATATGTAATGCAATAGAACATTTTCTGCTGTTGGAACATGTCTAATTCGAATGGTCATAAATAATTTTTCTGATATTCTGGTCATTTGAGAGTTGGAGAACAGTCACGTATTTCAAAACACTGCAGCACAAGACACACAGCAACACTTTATCCACGCAGTGTGCTGTTTCCTAACTCCTGATTGTCACACATCTTACCCAATGTCTTCTGAAGACAAACACTGAGCCGAACACGCTGAAGACCAGCAGAACAGTGGTGAAGCCGGCCACAATGAACTCTGTGTAGTCCCCCCGCATGAGCTCCTCGTAGCCTTTAGCTGCAAAACACACATCAGTCATTCTCAGCCTGGACACTGGAACGCAGCACAACTGGACGGCAGAGGTTCACCGACTGATCTCACATCTGCCGATCCACTAACAACCAACCGGGGGGAAATATTTTAAGATCAAAGAAACTTTTGCACACGCTGTCAGAAATGTTTGGAGTTTTTCTGAGCACGAGGCCTGATTTAAAGAACAAATCCAAACAGTGGAGACAAAATGGTTTTTATTTGGTACAAAACAAAAACAAAAAAATTGTTTAAACTTTGTGAAACCTTTTAGAAATAAAAATAAAGGGAGTGATTTTGTCAGGTTCTGTCCCTGTCTGTTTTCTTTAGGCTCTGTTTCTTTATGTTATTTTGTGTTTCCCCTCCTGCCATACTGTACTTTGTTATTCTGAGCTTTGTTTACTGGTTTCTGTGTATCTCATTCAGTCTCTGTCATTTCCCACTCCTCAGTCTGTCTCTCTGTGCTCAGGCCTTCAGCATTAATCATTCACAGCTGGTCCTCATTCTAATCACCCCAGGTGCTCCTCACTGTCTCGTTTGTGTCAGTATATAAACTCTGTGTATTCACTCCTTGAGCACCGGGGCTTTGTCTTTCCACGGTGTATGATCTGCTCATCTCCTCTCCTCTCAGTAAGTGTTTTTTGTTCCATCAGCATTATTATTTTTGTTAAATAAATCATTGTTCATTTTACATTCGTGAGCCAGTCTGTTTTTCTGCACGTGGGTTCAAACATTAAGCAGCAGATCATGACAGAAAGCCCCGGTCATCAGAAAGAGCCCAGCAGAAAAATAGATATTTTTGAATGGCTCGCCCGTGAGGCAGACAAAACTGCTCAGAGGGACAAGGAGAAACAGGAACTGATGGAGGAGCCTGTGATCCGGTGGGGGGCGTTTCGGACTGAACCCGTCCGGAGACGAGGTCACCACAGCCCGGAGGTGGAGATCCTACCATCACCTCTTCTTGTGGAGGAAGAGGAAATGAGGTCTCAGTTCTGGGGGAGCCGCCTGGCTTTTAAGCCAGCTTCTTCCTCCACCCCGCCGGCTTATTGCTCGTCACATCTGCTGCTGTGGTCAGACGATGACGCTGAGCTGGAGGATGAACTCTGGGGTGCGCCCATCCTCAGCTCGCACCACCAACGCAGCAGGAAGAGGCGGCAAAGAAGAGGCAAGACCACCGACTCTCACCTCGCCGCTGCACCCCGCTGTCCGTCTCCTCCTCGCTCGCCACCAGATGTACAGCCCAGCCCTCGCTTTCTGGAGGAGGGAGAGAGGGTGTCACAGGAGGAGCTGGAACGTTGGCAGGCAGCTTTTGTGGCAAAGTACTTGCCATCTCTGGTCCTTGGTGCTTCGGCTGCTGCAGACCTCGACGCTTCGGCTGCTGCAGACCTCGACGCTTCGGCTGCTGCAGACCTCGACGCTTCGGCTGCTGCAGACCTCGACGCTTCGGCTGCTGCAGACCTCGACGCTTCGGCTGCTGCAGACCTCGACGCTTCGGCTGTCCTGGGTCCAGACGCCGTCTCTTCGCCTGTCCTGGGTCCAGACGCCGTCTCTTCGCCTGTCCTGGGTCCAGACGCCGTCTCAGAGGAGCACGACAACGTCTCACTGCCCGACGACGTCTCGGAGGATCCTCACGACGAGGGTCCCAACGAAGAGGGTCCCCACAACGTCTCACTGCCCGACGACGTCTCGGAGGATCCTCACGACGAGGGTCTCGACGAAGAGGGTCCCCACAACGTCTCACTGCCCGACGACGTCTCGGAGGATCCTCACGACGAGGGTCTCGACGACGAGGACCTCGACGAAGAGGGTCCCCACAACGTCTCCGAGGGTCTCGACGACGTGGACCCCAACGACGTCTCAGAGGGTCTCGACGACGTGGTCCCCAACGACGTCTCAGAGGGTCCTGACGACGTGGTCCCCGACGAGGTGGTCCTCAACGACGTCTCAGAGGGTCCTGACGACGGGGGTCCCAGCGCCGCAGACGCCTCGTCCTCGACAGAAGGTCCCAGCGCCGCAGACGCCTCGTCCTCCACAGAGGGTCCCAGCGCCACAGACGTCTTATCGCTTGCCTCGGCGCCCGACAACATCTCGGCGCCCAACGACGGGGGTCCTGGCGATGACGATGGCTGTGTTCCGGCCGACGTCTGTGTTCCGGCCGACGTCTGTGTTCCGGCGACGTCTGTGTTCCGGCCGACGTCTGTGTTCCGGCCGACGTCTGTGTTCCGGCCGACGACAGAGGTGTTCCGGCCGACGACAGAGGTGTTCCGGCCGACGACAGAGGTGTTCCGGCCGACGACAAAGGTGTTCCGGCCGACGACAAAGGTGTTCCGGCCGACGACAAAGGTGTTCCGGCCGACGACAAAGGTGTTCCGGCCGACGACAAAGGTGTTCCGGCCGACGACAAAGGTGTTCCGGCCGACGACAAAGGTGTTCCGGCCGACGACAAAGGTGTTCCGGCCGTTGCTGGGCGTTACTCTGGTCGCCCGCCTGACGTATCGCCGCTCGATGGACGACCTCCTGGACGTCCTCCTGAACTAACTGATGGCGATGGGCGACCTCCTGGGCGACCCCCGAATCTGGCTGATGGCGATGGGCGACCTCCTGGGCGTCCCCCGGATCGGGCTGATGTTGGCCCGCCGTCCTGCCTGTTGCCTCCCTCCGCCCGCCCTTGTTCTTGTGGGGTCCGTCTTGGGGGTGTCAGGTGCCACCCTTGAGGGGGGGGTTATGTCAGGTTCTGTCCCTGTCTGTTTTCTTTAGGCTCTGTTTCTTTATGTTATTTTGTGTTTCCCCTCCTGCCATACTTTGTTATTCTGAGCTTTGTTTACTGGTTTCTGTGTATCTCATTCAGTCTCTGTCATTTCCCACTCCTCAGTCTGTCTCTCTGTGCTCAGGCCTTCAGCATTAATCATTCACAGCTGGTCCTCATTCTAATCACCCCAGGTGCTCCTCACTGTCTCGTTTGTGTCAGTATATAAACTCTGTGTATTCACTCCTTGAGCACCGGGGCTTTGTCTTTCCACGGTGTATGATCTGCTCATCTCCTCTCCTCTCAGTAAGTGTTTTTTGTTCCATCAGCATTATTATTTTTGTTAAATAAATCATTGTTCATTTTACATTTGTGAGCCAGTCTGTTTTTCTGCACGTGGGTTCAAACATTAAGCAGCAGATCATGACAGATTTGAGCATTGTTTAAACACCAAATGTATTCAATAAGATTGAACGACAATATACTGCATATACCTGTATATATATTTTTTGACAAACTGGTACAGGACATGTATGAGGACAGCAGGACATGTATGAGGACAGCAGGACATGTATGAGGACAGCAGGACAGTGGTGAGATGTGCTGTAGGAGTGACAGATAGCTTCAAGGTGGAGGTGGGAGTGCATCAAGGATCGGCTCTGAGCCCCTTCTTGTTTGCTCTGGTGATGGACCGACTAACAGATGAGGTCAGGCAGGAATCCCCATGGACTATGATGTTTGCAGATGACATTGTGATCTGTGGTGAGAACAGGGAACAGGTGGAAGAGAACTTGGAGAGGTGGAGGTATGCACTTGAAAGAAGAGGAATGAAAGTCAGTCGTAGTAAGACAGAGTACATGTGTGTGAATGAGAGGGAGGCCAGTGGAACAGTGAGGCTACAAGGAGCAGAGGTCACAAAGGTGCAGGACTTCAAGTACTTGGGGTCCACTGTCCAGGAAAATGGGAATGTGGTAAAGAGGTGAAAAAGAGAGTCCAGGCAGGATGGAGTGGATGGAGAAAAGTTTCAGGAGTGATTTGTGACAAAAAGGTGTCAGCAAAGGTCAAAGGAAAAGTTTACAAGACAGTGGTGAGACCAGCTATATTGTATGGTCTGGAGACAGAGACATGGACAAAAAGACAGGAGAAAGAACTGGAAGTAGCAGAAATGAAGATGTTGAGGTTCTCCTTAGGAGTGACAAGGATGGATAAGATCAGGAATGAGATCATCAGAGGTACAGCACATGTTGAACAACTGGGAGATAAAGTTAGGGAGGCCAGACTGAGATGGTTTGGACATGTCCAGAGGAGGGACAGTGGGTATATTGGTAGAAGGATGTTAGAAATGCAGCTGCCAGGAAAAAGAGAAAGAAGGAGACCAAAGAGGAGATATATGGATGTAGTTAGAGAGGACATGAAGGTAGTTGGAGTGAGGACAGAGTGAGATGGAGGAGGATGACTCTCTGTGGCGACCCCTGAAAAGGGAAAAGTCAAAAGAACAAGAGGAAGAAGAATTTGCACTAACTGATCTGAGAGTCCAAGTTTACAAAACTGCTAGTCCTATTATTTCTTTCTCTGTTCTCACCTCTGACTCGTAAGAACCAGTCCACCTTAACGTCTTGATATGTGCAGTAGTATACTCCTGAGCTGCTCACGTTCTTCAGATGGACTGTCAGGCTTCTTTTCTCCAGAGCGATACCCGATTGGTGAATGGTTCTGTTGAAAATCTTCTTATTCAACGTGTTGAAGCAGTTAAACATACCTCCAGTATGATTGGCTGGGATGGTAATTTTACACTTTACATTAAGATCTTCCCCAGAGACAGCCACAAACACTGTGCTGTCCAGTTCTAGTGCTGTAGAAAACAGAAGAGACGGGTGTTAACAGTTTATCTGAATACTCGATTAGACCATCAGATATATTGTTTGAATAATAATTAAGAAGAATAAGCAGTTTTCCTGTTGTTATGCTAAATGATTATTGGTAAACAATAAACAATCTCTATTTAAAAATAGATTTATGTTTTAAGTAGTACAAAGCTTACTTGGTGTCTTGGCGCAACACATAGAAGGGAGGAAAAGCACAAATATCCAAGAAGGCACGATGAACAGATGACGTGAATGTTGAGCTTTCATGATGAGATTGGACAGTTTTACTGTTCTTCTTCGAGGTTTCTCTCGGCGTGTCTCTGTCTTGAGCTGCATGGGATTTCCTGGTAGTTAAATCACCACTTCCTCAAAAGATGATTTTTTAAGGAAGCTGAGTAAATGATACACAAAAGGCACCAGATATCCCATGCATCTTTGACAGTTAACAGTAAACTCAACCTCAGTTTGGAGAAAAAGAGTTTACGCATGATAGGAGTGAGGAGGTAAAGGCTAGTCTAAACTCAAATGATGGCCAACATGCACTGCTGTCATAAAACAGCTTTCATCTCAGTATTTCCTAGCATTTCATGTAAATACTGTGTCATCAAGCCTTATCTTGCCCCAAATTTTGCATTACATGAATATTTACAGATGATTCAGTGCTTGTCTGCAGCTGCATAGCAGCAGCAGCTAGCTGTAGCATTTCAGAAAAGTCATGTAGAAATAGCATTACAGTACATTACTGCAGAAATAACCATAAGGCAAAGATGTTGGCAAAGTAAAATGTTTAAATACTAGCTTTAACTTTTAAACGTGGTGTTTTGAGTGGACCGTTTCCAAAGCAGACGGCTGTTGCCTTAAAACAAGTCTAATCTTTAAAAAATTCAAAGCATTTTGTGCAAATGTTACAGATGCACATCGCTGTGAATTGCACTTCTCTGTAATTGTAACGTGAGTGTTCGCTGTGTGGTGATTAGATCAACCCCAACACAAAATGAGCATGTTGTCAATGGTTAACTTTATTACACTTCAGCAACTCCACAACACTTCCTGGTCTCAACACAACATGCCCCAATCCAACCAATCAGAAGCTAGAAAGGTAAATCAAGTAAAAGACAACCGCAGATTCAGTTGCTTCTTTATTAAACACATTTTAAACAATATGTAAATAATAATTCTTACCAAAAATCTAAATAATAAACCCAGCAAGTTTATTTTATACTAAATAACCAAAAGGTATGAATTAATGTCTTTGTAAACCTTACACTGTTTTGACAGAGCTTTGTTGAAATTGTCCTGTTCAAAGCACTTCAGGCTAGATTTGAAGAGCTACAGCTATTAGCTGCTGCTATTTGCACTTGTAAACATCCACAGAACTCTGTGAATAACTATGAGTCCTGGTGGTGTAAAGTTATTTGAGTAGTGCTCAAAAGATCTGTAAATCGTTTGAGATTAGAGCTGTTAGTCTGCTTTCGTGAGCATTCAGACTAGCCATTAGCCAAACTTATTTAAAGAGTTATGCACAACAGGTAAGATATTGCTTATTATCGTTCTAAAGCACCCTACTTGCATTGTCCTTTAACTCAATGACCATTCATGTTCCTCAGTGGAAAATGTGACCACCTTATTTAAAAATAATATTTTTAATTTTATTTTCCATTAAAATAAAACTAGTCAGTCTTTAAGAGCTATCTCAACCTGAAATGAAAATCAATCAATCCATCCATCCATCCATCCATCCATCCATCCATCCATCCATCCATCCATCCATCCATCCATCCTCTTTATCTGCTACATCCTTTTCAGGTCACAGGGATCACTGGTGTCCATGTCCAGCAGTCACTGTGTGAGAGGAGGGGGACACCCCGGACAGGTCTCCAGTCCATCTCAGGGGCACATAGAGACAAATGAGACAAATTCACTCTCTCACTCACACCTAGGGACAATTCAATTACCAATCAGTCTAACATGCATGTTTTTGGTCTGTGAGAGGAAACTGGAGTACCTGGAGAAAACCCACACATGCACGGAGATAACATGCAAACTCCCCCCAGAAAAGCCCATGGCCGCGATTTGATCAGTGACCTTCTTGCTGAGAGGTGGCAGCTCTACCATCTGCACCACCGTGCCACCTTGAAATAAAAATATCAATGCTAAATAGCAATTGTATACTGTATATATTTTTAACTCTTTAAGGTTCCTTTGTTTAGAAAAAAAATCTTTATTTCCTCACAGTTTTAAAATACACAAAACATTTATTTTATGGCAATTTAAAATAAATAAAAAAGTAACCATTAGCACGCCAAAAAATGATTTTATAACTTAAAAAAAAAAAGTATTATTCCACTCAGGAGTTTTGTGAAGACCCTCCAGGCCACCAGACCCTTCAGAATCCGTGTCTGAAATCAAGGCCTTGTTTTCAGTCAAACTGTCTTTACTGGTCTGTGAACATGGAGGTTTTCTTCTAATCATTTTTTCACGGGCTCTAAAATACAAAAGCAGCGCAACATCTTGTGTGTTGATATAAAAATCAAAAGCTCAATAGTAAAGGTAAAAATAAAAGAAGAAATTACAGAGAGGAATGCATTCATTTATGATGCAATAAATATGAGATTTAAATTTGTATTTCTGACGTATTGTGACACCCCTCAAGAACATGTGTATTCTGTGAGGTTATGAGAACTTTTGAAAAAATTCTGACAAATTTTAAAAAGTTGATTGATTTTGAGGCTTTTCCAGAACCATGTTCAGGCTGCTGTTTAATACACCACATTATTTTACATGATTAGTGTTTAGTGTATTAGATCCTTGTATGTGTGCGGTTTCTTTTTATGCTTTATATTTTTGGGTGCAACTGGGACCTCAAGTACAGAATTTTATTCCACCTCATGTACCACAGGTGATGTGAATGACAAAGAAGAACCATGAACTAGATTTTTCTGATGTTTGACTTTTTTCATATTCTGGAGCTAAGACAAAGCGCAGTGTCGGCTCGTCTCCACAGAGAGACAGTGTTGGAGAAACAATAGTTTGAGTACCGGTAACTCATTGCTTTTCTAAAGGAGTGTGTGTGTGTGTGTGTTGTTTTTATCTTAACCCATGTATTTGATCTTCCTCTCCTCACAGCTCCTCTCCTTGTTTGACTCGTTCACCATCTTCTCCTCTGTCTCATCGGGCCAACAATGATCTCACCTCTGCAGCAGCATGAAAACACACACAGGCTGGAGGAACATCTGGATGCCAGGAGACGCCTTGTTTTATTCTTCCTTCTCCCACCCTCCGTATCTCTCCTGCTTGAAGAGGAAAGTGAGAAATCTGTTTCTGACTTAAAAATGAAAATAGATCAAGTGTTTGAGAGATGCTCCGAATCATCTCAAAACCCATAAAATACATGTTTTTTTGCTGTAGTTACTTAAAACGGAATTAAAACAATAAATGTTTCTAAATTGTCATAAATCAGACTTGTAATTTGTACAAAATTAAAATATATCTTTATGAAAATTTTAATGTGCTTCAATGTTTAAAATTTGTTTAACGTTATACCTTGTACTTTGTAAACTTTAAATCCACACGCACACACAGTCTGGTTCATTGAATTGATAAAGCTTTTCGGATGAGAAGCGAAACGTCTTCTGTTACAAATAAAGTCCAGTTGATCTTGAATTGAACGCCTTTTTGATTTATCATGTCCTGGACGACTGAGAATCTTCACCAGCATTTTGTAAACTTTATGTGTTTCTATCTTTATTTTTCTTTACCTCACTTTATTTTATTTGAAAAAGGTAGCTCCATTTGTTACAACTTTAATTTTATTCATGTTACTTCTTGCCCGGACTGTTTTGTTGGTTTGTTCATTTTAAGAATGACTTATTGTTAAATGATAAAGCTCTGTATTTGTTGTATAACACAATCATTGTTCCACACTTAATATATTGTATTGATGTTTGGGGGAAAGCGTGTAAAACAATCACAAAGCCTATTTTTGTATTACAGAAAAGAGCTGTAAGAATTATCACTAGAAAACATTACCGTCATCCATCAAGCACATTATTTTATCAACTGAAATTATTGAAGTTCCATGATTTGGTAGTGTTATGTACCCTGGGGGTGAGACAGTTTTAAAAAAAACATCATTGTTTTGTTTGGGTTGGCTGCAGTCTGCTAAACAAACAGCAGCAACCTACAGCAGCACTTTTTTTACTCAGCCTAATCAGGCTTGATTGGCTCTGCTGGAACACCTGTTAATTCTCTGTCTTTTAAATACTCTGGGCTGAGACCTACACAGTGTGGAGGCTTGCTAGGAGCAAGTGGAAACTTGTGGAAGCAAGTGTGGAGGTTTGAGATTGCCAGGTGAGGTTGGTAGACGCAAGCAGGGGCCTGTTGGAACAACTTGAGATCCTTGTGAAGGTAAATCAAGTTTTGATTAAGGTAGCTGTATTGCTGCCTGTGTGTGTGTTCAGGTGTGTTCTCCACCTACCTTGGCCACCGTGTGTTGAGCTAAGGCTCTGAGACTCTGGTGCTGGCTAAACGGCACATGAAGCAGCTCTAGTGCTTACTAGAGTTGTGTGTGTGGTGGAGGCTTGATACAAGGTTTGGGCTTGTTAATCAAGTAGAGGCTGGTGTAGGAAACACTAGATGTTAACTGAAGTTCATCTTGGAACCTGCTGAAGATGCACTTCAGGTAAAGCTGAGTGTTGAATGACAGCCGTGGTGCTGTGTGGTGTACAGACACAGGGCGACCTTCACCCTCCTTGTTTGTTTGTGAGTTTGCTCCTGGGGGAGTAGTAGTTGAGCTGTTTGAGCTCTTAAACGACTATTTGTTTAAATTCTAGGTCTGTGTGGGTTGATGCACCTTATGTGTTGGTTGAAGCTTAGGCCTAAACTTGGAGGTGTGGGCTTGTGCCTGTGAGGCTTGCTTGAATTTATTGTCGGAGACACTGAGGGCAGTGTCTGTGCAGTTGTCCAGTAGGGGGATGGCTGGGGTTAACAGTGAGGGACTGTTACCTTTTTCCTTTTCTTTTATTTGTACTTTTATGACTTGGTGAGTGCTGGTAGTCCTGTTTTCGCTCTTTGTTGGTTTAGGGACTTATGGTAAGGTAGATCGTTGCCTGAGGAGACACGACGGCTCCGTATTGGGGTTGGGTTTGCCTGGGTGACGTTTTATTCTTTTTGGCCAGACTCACCGGTCCACCATTTCTTTGTACTTTTTATTATTTAGTTTTTCCTTTGGATGCTGAGCCAGACGAGGATGCTCCAGACCTGGTGGGAGAAGCCTGGGAGGACCTTGCCAGCCTGGAGTGCTTTATTTTAGTTCAATAAAATTTGTTTTAATTCTTTTGTGTCCTGCGCCCACTTTGTATGTTTTGATCCTAACAGGTCGTAAAAGGTAGATTATAATATATTTTATCTGTTATGTATAGGGTTCAGAATAACGCATTACCTTTAAATATCCAAATACATTATGTTAAAAGACATGTTATGTTTATCAAAACAACCTGGAGACAGTGATTCACGCATTCATTACATCTAGGCTTGATTACTGCAATTCACTTCTGCTTGGCGTCAGTCAAGCCACCATTGCACGATTACAACTGGTTCAGAACGCAGCTGCCCGATTTTTAACCAGCACATTACACCAGTCTTGGCCTCCCTTCACTGGCTACCGGTTCATCTTAAGCCCGAGATACACTCATGCGTCCTCAGGTACGCCACCATACGCGCGCATTTTGTGCGCATGTGTTTTGCTGATATGCTTCAGCATATGTCAGAAACTCAGCTCCTTGTTGTAATATGAGCAGCTGCGCACGGAGGGGACTCAACTGAGCTCGCTGATTGGTTACTTGCTGACACGCCTACTGAAATGATTGACAGCCAGCTCATGTAGCGCCTTGAAGACCGCGGCGGTGTTCATGCGGTGTTTCTACTATATATGTTGTAAAAAGTTCTCTCAGAAATAAAAATAATAACAGGGAGTGCTTTTCCTGCAGCACACAGCCCACCAGGGATATTTAAAACATCGCCGCACCCAGGTAGGACCTGAATTCATTCATTTCAATCATCGAGTGAACGGAGGAAGAAGCGGTTACTTGACTTTAGGCAAAAAAACAAAAGAAAAGGCCCGATCAGCGATAAAGAAGGGGAATTTATTTAATTTGTGTAACATACAAAACAGTCCGGCGCCGGGGAAGTTTATGTTCAGACACCGCGCATCGCGTATGCGTAGTAAAAAAAAACTTTTGCGCGTACGTGCCCTGAGGGGCTACGCGGGGCTACGCTTTTGCCACAGCGTACGTACGCTGCGTATAGGCGTATCGTGAGGACGCATGAGTGTATCTCGGGCTTTAGAATCCAATTCAAAATTCTCATGTATGTCTACAAATCGCTGAACAGTCTCGCCCCCGCCTATCTCTCGGATCTGATACACCCATATGTCCCTCCACGTGCTTTGAGGTCAGAGGATCAGGTACTCTTAATAGTTCCAGAAACTCGCCTTAAGCGCAGAGGTGACAGGGCGTTCTCTGTAGCAGGCCCAAGACTCTGGAACGAGTTACCGCTGCTCATCAAACAGGCCCCCTCCCTCTCGGTTTTCAAATCCCGGTTAAAAACTCACTACTACTCCATTGCTTTCAATGCCAGCTGATTTGTATTGGATCGTTTTATTTATGATCTGCAATGTTTTTATGTTTTTCGTGTTGTACTTCATTGTCTGTGTTGCCTGTTGCGTGTTTGTTTGTCCAGCACTTTGGTGTGGACTTGTTCCTGTTGAAAGTGCTTTATAAATAAAATGGTATGGTATGGTAAAAGACAAAGTTGTTATAATCTCAAGGGAACAGACATATTTGTAAAACCAAAATACAGAACCAGTTTAAAGGGACGGTCTACCTCAATCCAGGAAATTGGATTATAGAATGGTGGAGAATGCCAAGTCAATGTTTACATTTAAGAAAATGATCAAAACTGAATTCTTTATATATATATATATATATATATATATATATATGAAGTAGCGTAATGTGTATTGTATTAGTTAGAAAATTAGGCTAGGTTTAGACCAACCATCAGGGTGCTAACGATCCATTGTTGGGCTTATGGTCCTCCTTGATCATGTGAGCAGCTGGTTTCAGCTGTCAGCAGCAAACTGGTTGATCCATTGTGAGAAGGTGCTATTTATAAGACTGAGATGAACACAGCTCCTCAGACTGAGGAAGTCTTTTGGATGAAAGACAAAACATTTCTACATTTGTTTTGCTTTTTGAATGTCCAGAGGACCAGACTTAGCTTTTTTTTAAAGATTCAAAACAGAAAGTTATGCACAATAACTCATGTTCCCTGAAGGAAGGGAACGAGGTGCAACACTATTGCTATGGGAATTGCACCCCCGCGCGATTACCTGAAGGAATACATTCACGCCTTTACGGCAGGGGGCGTCAGCGTCACCCCAGAGACCCCGCCCTCTGGGTACTTAAGACACTGATGCCCATCCTACTTTCTCCAAGTGCACTACACCGAGCTTCAGCATTGAAAAGGGCCAACTATGTTGCACCTCGTTCCCTTCCTTCAGGGAACATGAGTTATGGTGCATAACTTTCAGTTCCCTTATCAGTCATGTCTCTCGGTGCAACACTATTGCTATGGGAACTTAATTAATTCACGCCCTTGAAATGCTCAGTAAAATGCATGCTTGTGAGAATTTCCGCCTTTATACATTAGGTATTTCTAGGTCGCTCTCTACTGTGTGTTAGAGAGGACAGCCTGAGTAACGTCACACGCAGTAACGTCCAAACTGTAATGTTTTGCAAACGTGTTTGTTGAGCTCCAGTTCGCAGCTGCACAGATGTCTGCAACTGGTACACCCTTGAACATTGACCATGAGGCGGCCAAGCCTCGAGTAGAGTGGACACGTAGCCCAGAGGGCACCTGTTGACCTTTGCTACCGTACGCCCTCTTAATGGCCTCAGTCACCCAGTGTGAGAGGCGCTGCTTTGACAGGGCCCTGCCAGTAGCCGGGACGGTAAAACATACAAACAGTTGGTTTGTTTTCCTCCAATCAGCTGTTTTTTCAATGTAAGCACTTAAAGCCCTAACAGGACAGAGTGCTCTCAGCCTCCTCTGTTCCCCAGTGAGGACGGGAGCAGGAGGAAATGAAGAGAGTTCAAAATCCAGACTTCTGGGATTCAAAGTTAGAACCTTTGGGAGTGGGACATATGCAGGATTAGGACGTAAGGTGATCTTTGACCCGTCAGGGGCAAACCTGGTAAACATTGGGTGCACAGATAAAGCATGGAAGTCACCCACACGTTTCGCAGAGCAAAGAGCTAGGAGCAGAGCGGTCTTATAAGATAGCAAATCTATCTTAATGTTGCTTAAAGGTTCAAATGGACGCTCACAGAGAGCACTCAGGACCAATTGGAGATCCCAATCAGGAGTCAAAGTCCTGCTGGGAGGTCTCTTCCTCAATACACCCTTCATGAACCTTATTGTGAGAGGGTGTGCACCGGGAGTCTTTCCCCCCCCAGCCTTCGTGGCATGCCGAGATGGCTGATAAAAACACGTTAATTGTGGAAAAAGAGCGGCCTTTCTCCAGTAGTTCCTGTAGAAAGGTAAGAAGCTGGACCAGGTCACAGGAATAAGGAATAATGTTCTTTCCCATGCACCAAGCTTCAAAAACACCCCATTTACGAGCATAGAGAGTCTGTGTTGACATTGCTCTCGCTTCCTGTATTGTACAGTATTTACCACGTTGCCAGGGAGGACTGAGGCCATCAGTTTGTTCCTTTCGGCAGCCAAGCTGAAATTTGCCACAGTCCTAAGCGTAAGTAGAGAGGTTGTTCTTGTAGTCGAGGCAGCAGGCCTATGAAGAGGAGCAGTTGTCCATGTTCCGGAAATAAGTACATCTCCCAGGGCCATGGGACCCGTGGCCCCTTGGGAGCCAACAATATTAGGGAGGGGACCCTCCTGTAAGTGTGCTCCAGCGCCGCCCGAACTGGGGGAGCTGGGGGAGAGGTACAATGCATTGCTTCTGCTGGATAACCGTGGGCCATAGCATCTGCTTTTGCTCCGTTTAGTGAGAGGCAGGGTACTTTTGGAGTGCAGGTTTTGTATGCGAACAGACCTCCGGATTCCAGGCCGCTCCGTGGCTGGGTCTGGTTCACAAGCCCCTGGCTCCACAATTGCTCTAGAGCTGGGTTTGGCTCCAGGGAGCTGTGTCAGGCACGTCTTCCCTAAGGGCGTGTTTTGACCCAGGTGGTGGTGACCCATACGCCCAGAAATACGGTAATCTGGGCTCATTTTTGCAGTAATATGACTGAGCTGCAAACTCCCCGACGAGGGGATGTTATCTAAAAGCACAGCTGGGCTAGTGCGTTGAGCTTGGTCACACATTTTAGGTTCACTGGTCGTGCATGGCCCGTTGTTTTTACAAGATGAAAAGCCAGTGCTTAGAACTGCACGAATATCCATTTTCTGCTCAGCACCTATAAACCTGTATGATTTCATTAGATCCAGGCTTTCTCGGGCATGAGGAAGAAGTATCTGATCCAGCCCAGGTGCATTTCCTGTTTTGTAACAACACTTATTTACGACTCCTGCAACATTAATGTTGTCCCCCTTGTCAGCATGTGAGTCTGGCCCGGGCCTGCAGGCTGTTGTTGTAGCCTCCCCGTGGCTTAGTGTTGTCATCTACTGAAACGCATCTGGGGGCCATGACGGTGCGTTGTCATGGCCACCACGTTCTGTTAGCATGCCCTCCGGGCATGCGGACGTGTTGCAGGTTTGGGAAATTTGTGTATTATAGGCCCTCTGAGTTCCGACGGTGTGGGGGTTTAAATGTGTGAGCTCCCTCACCCGGTCTCGTGAGAGCCAGTTTACCTGTTCGCAGATGCCTCGGGGTCTGTCTGCTGCAGACAGCCTTGTGGCGACCTGCTGGGGTTTATTGTTCTGCCGTGTTGTTTTTTTTATTTTATTATTGTCAAGAAACAGGGCGAAACTGTTCTTTGAATTTTTATTTTGTGTTTTGTACAACAACCTTTTGACTTTATTTCACATAGAACAGAACATTCATGTTTTGTGCATACAGTAAAGTCACCAGCTTTTTGTATTCTTTTATAAACAAAGTCTGGACATTTAAACTTTGGCTTCCGTACCAATTGGGCGGACAAGCCAACAGAACTGAGCAGAGGGCCTGTTTCGTCAGGCTCGCTTCTGTCTTGTGTCACGATTCGTCGAAGAGGTCCTCTGTTGGACCACTTGGCGGGACACAAACCTTTTCCTACTCCAGGACTGACCAGCCTGGGGTGGGCCCGTGGGGGTCTCTGCCGGTGTTCCCCCTCGTACGCCGGCCTCTTCTGTGGAGAGTGACGTGTGGCTGAACGGTGTCACGGCTGCACGGGTCTGCTCCCAGTGTTCTCCCTGGGAGGGGCAAAAGCTCTCCTCGGCATGCCCTCCCGGAGGGCCTCAACCTGTTTACGCCTCTGTTCCAGCCTGGTCTGAATCCGGTCCAAGGCTCTCCCGAAGAGTCCCGTCGGCTCTATCGAGTGGTGCAGAAAATGGACCCACTGACCCTCCAGGAGGTCAGTCAGAGTCAACCACAGATGACGCTGGGCAATGGCCACCTCAGCCATACATCTGCCTTGTGCAATGGCAGCTGTCCCCATCATGCAAAGCACAAAGTCTGTGGCCCTGCGGGCTTCTTCTAGCACCTCAGTGGCAGCCTGCTTGTCTGTCGTCATCTGGAGCTCCTGCAGCTTCTCTGCCAGGTACGCCTGCATCATGGCTGATGCATTCATCGCGCGTGCCGCAAGGCCCTGAGCCCTGTAACACTTCTCGAGCTGTACAGCTCAGGCTCAACAGGCTTTACTGGGCAAAGTTGGTTTTGTTCCAGAAGATCTGGGGGCCAGGTGAGATGCAAGCATGTCCTCCATTTGTGGCACGTTGGCTATTCCTGCTGCCTCCATTCCAGCCACGTCTAGGAACTGTGAGAGCGGGAGCAGCATGGGAGCTCTTGGTTCAGCCCAGGTGCGAGTCAGCTCTGTGAGGAAATCCGGGAAGATGGGCATCCTGTGCCTTGTTGTGGATTGTTGTTTGGCATAAAAATAATTCCCTGCCAACCTCGTGACCTGTTGACGAGATGGAGGTTCTGGCCAAGGGATCTGCAACGCGTCTGCCGCTCTGCGGCACAAGTCAAACAGAGCGGGGATCGAGGTGTCGTCTCCAGCAGGACTGGCGCCGGATTCTGTGAGAGGTCCTCCTCCTCTCCTTAGTACTTGTTGTCGGCTTCATCACCAGAAATTTCACCCGAGGCTGTTAGCGAGATCTCATCCGCGTTCATCATGCCCCGAGTGTCAAACTCGGCTGTCGAGTCCCCTATGGGAGCTGCCACGTCCGGGCTGTCGCCCCATTCGACCCGAGTACTGTCTTCCAAATCCATGCTCTCAAGCTCCGGCGTGGAAGTGAGAGCCTCTGTTGGGTCCAGGTCAGTTGGGGCCGCAGCTGCGCCCATGGCTTTGGCCACGAAGTCTACTCGGTGTCTCCTCACCGCCTCCAGCATCTGGCTGCAGTGTGGGCAAGAGTTGGGTGCGTCTAACGCCATTTTTGCGTCCAACATCCCCAGGCAGACAGGACAGGCCTCGTGGGTGTCTGTCGCCGAAAGGGAAAAGCCACAGCCGCTGGGGCAGGAGCGCGAGCTGGGGCTCGCCGCCCTGCTAGACTTTTTCGTAAATCTTGGCTTTCGCGTTCCTTTCTCGGGAGCCATGTCCGAGAGAAAACAAGCAAGCTTTCTTAAAATCCTTGTCCGAGACGTCTCCTCCGTCGCGTCGCTTTCGCTGGCTAGCCTGCTACGACTTTAGCAGGGTAGCGATGTGACGCAGTTAGCGCTGTCGAGCGAAGCAGTCTGCGGATAGAAGAGAAGAAAACTGCGGGGTTAAGAAAAAAAGTGCCGGACTAGCTTTCGCCAGCCTAGCAATACGCAGGAAATTTCTCTGTACGCTCAGCGTAGGGAGCAAGCTCACCTCTGGTCGAGCGATGTAACAACAGAGAAGTTCCACGAAGTTCAGGTTTAAGCGAGGTGAAGGGCAAAAAGAGAAAGTAGGATGGGCGTCCGCATCTTAAGTACCCAGAGGGCGGGGTCTCTGGGGTGACGCTGACGACCCCTGCCTTAAAGGCGTGAATGTATTCCTTCAGGTAATTGCGCGGGGGTGCAATTCCCATAGCAATAGTGTTGCACCGAGAGACCTGACTGATAAGGGAACTTTCTGTTTCTGCCTCAACAGCAGAAGGAAATTAAGTGAGTTTAATTGTACAGCAACATTTTGTTTGCATTTCCAGTGACAGTTTCTGATATAGGCCATACAGGCAGCTGCCCAGGGCGGCATCTCGTCAAGGGTGGCACGAGCGTTCGGCCCAGGATTCTCTCATCTCTGTTGCTGGGCCAGGAATGTCACTAAGTAAATCATATCATTTATCGGTTCCGAAGCACATTCCAATTCAGTTCAATTCCATTCAAATACTTTATTAATTCCAAAGGGAAATGAAATGTAACTTGTTATCCTCGCTTCATTAAAGGAGCTGTTTGTAACTTTTCTAACAATATATTTTAAACATATTTCGTCACTCTGTCACTACCTCCTGACATACTGATTTTAGACAAGTAATCTCTGAAAAAAACTATTGTCCCCTTGCTTCTCTAAAAGCATTTCTAAAAAGCCACAGTGACCCGCCGTTAACCAGCCAATAAAAACAGAGGTTGTAACCAGCCAATAAAAACAGAGCTTGAATTTGAATCAGCCAATAAAAACAGAGCTTGAATTTGAATTTCAGCAGAGAAAGGGGTAACAGAGCCATATATGGCTCTGAGAGGGAGGGACCAGAAACGTGTCTCTGTTAAAAATTTTCCTTAAGTTCCAGCATGTTCCAGAAATTACATACTGAACCTTTAAGAGATGTTATACATACTGATGGCTGTAGGCAGGAAGGAGCTCTTGTAAATGTTCACCCCACAGCGAATCAGAAGAAACTGGCCGCAGATGCCATCCGATCCATCCACCCAGACTCGGTTGGCTTCTCAGTCCCCACACGCTGCAGGACCGCCCAAATGCTGGGCAGAACTCCTCCCAGAGGGATGGTCACTCCTCCCAGCAGCCTGCAGAGCGCTTCATCGCTGCGGACAGCCAGCAGCTGCAGGTGCAGGGGCATGATCCCGGTCCTTCTGCTGTCATGAGCCGTGCATCCTGCAACTTCCATTATCTTATTGGTCAGGCACTCGAGCACAGCCCGCAAGGAGACAGGAATGCATCTATGGCACCTCCTTTTCAACTCATAAGATTTCGGGCTGTAGCTGAGATATTACTTGAGTTTTTGAGGTGTTAATCAGTCGCGGTTGTTAAAAAAAAAAACATTGTTGTCATGGTTACACATCAAAACAAATGTCCAAAAGTAAAAAGAAAAAAAAAAGTTTTACTAAATCTTTCCTGCTGTGCAACATCCAATACCAGCGGAAACAATCATCCCCGCAAAAAAGTGACTTACATCCAGAAAAAGAGGAATTAAAGTTTCCAAAATCCAAATCTAAGAATGAATGTAACAGAGCTGCTCCACCATGCAGCCACCCAGAGTGGTGCAATCTAGTACCTGTACATGAATCATTCATCATGTTGGGACCATAGCCAATAGTTCACAGCTTATTTGTGTGAAATCACTGGAAAGATAATACCAAAACAAATCTACATACCAAGAAAGGTGAATTAGTTTAGGTCTAAGTTGTTTTGACTCATGTCGGAGGAGTGTCAATTACACACATGTATGATGGACAAGGACAGGTCAAAACCATCAGGAGCCCAGTTTAGGAAAAAGAGAAAGGAAGAGGAAGAGAAACGAACAAAAGATAAAGGTCTGCAGCTGTCATCTCTTGAAGCATGAAAGCTGTTATGTTGCAAGACAGACTGACTATTAATTAGTTTAGCTGCTTAGGACAACATATCTGGTTTTCAGCTGAAAATATTACCATTTAGAAGACTGAAATTCTTCTAAAACAAACTAGTGGTGAAGGGGTTGTTTGCCCAGGGCACCAAACAGGCTAGGACCGCCCCTGGGTGTTTCCTGGACTGTGAAAAGGCCTAAATCTGGCTCATTTCTTCCATTATAAGGTGTATAAGTCTTTATAATAAGCTAAAGTATCAAACTGATTATGTCAGCTACAAGTTTTTTCAGACATCATAAGAAACTGAAAGTTGCTGCCATGAGGCAAACCTTGCACTAAAACAACATGGAGGTTAAAAGTTCTTCCTCAAAATAAGCAATAAAATGAAATAAGCACAAATCCTTCATACCTATTTCTAGATTAATGTTTAAAAGAGGTTCCCATTACAATTGGGGAGTTTAAAGTTTAAAATAAATAAAACAAAATGATTTTAATTAAGAAAAACTCCAGGAACAGAAGTGAATATTCTAAACAGCAACTGATTTTAAAAGTCTGATTAGAAGAAGGTCATCTTTAGAGGAAGTTTAGAAGAAGCGACATTGCGACCATCTTTTAACTGAGCTAATTGTCGGCTGAAAAGACGAACAGGTAGATCATCAGGGCGAGTCTGGGGATGTGCCTCACATCTGGCAGCAGCTGCATGAGGGAGTGTTTGAGTGGGAGAGCTGGAGCTGGAGATATGTGAGGGGTTCAAAGATCCCACAACACACAACCCCCCCTCAGATGAAGAGTGATCTTCAGGGGGATCAGAACCTGTCTTTCAGCCCTGCTGTGATCCAAAGCAGCTCAGGAACAGGGAGGACAGACCGACACCTCCGACCATCCTGAAGTCATCACTTCACCGTGTGAGTGTGGGACCATTTTTACAAAACAGATGTCAGCCTGAAGCTTTTCTGCAGCTGTAAGGAAGACATGAAAAATTGAAGAGACGAGGGTTTCACGTTTTTAAGTTGCTTTTTTGTTGCATGCCCTGCGACTTATGGCGAAGCGACGTATTTATGGATTTTCCCCCCATATTTATAAACAAATTTTTGTCTGAGACATAACAGTTTTCATTCATTCTGACTGAAAAAAATTGAACTACCATTTTCAGACACTAGATGGCAGCAGAATAGTAATAGTAGTAAAGGGCCAGGCAGAGCTGTGCGTTTTGACGAGCGCCGCGCCACGCCGTGTGAGCGCCGCGGCACAAGCCTTTGAACGCGGGCGTGAACGCGCCAAGCTCAAATTTTACGACCGCTCACGCGCGCGCGTTGTCTCACAATAAACTGCCCGGTGGCGGACTGTTTTGTATGAGACACAAATGTATTAAATATCCCTTCTTCATCGCTGAACTTGGCTTTTCTTTTGTTTTTTTGCCAAAAGTCAAGTGATCGCTTGAAGCGGTCACCATTCACTTCCTCCTCCGATGAGGAGGAATGAATGAACTTGTCACGAGTGAACTAAAGTCATGTCCAACGTGGATGCGCAGGTTCTAAACATTTCCTGTTGTGCTGGTCTGCTGTGTGGGCTGAAGGACCAGCGCTCCCTGTTTTAATTCTAATTTTTAGGACTTTTTATTAACATATAAACACAGAACAAAGCTGCGCAGCCCTCTGCCTTTCCCGACCTGTCAATCAAATCAGTAGGCGTGTCAGCAAATGACCAATCAGCGACCTCAATTTGTCCCGTAGCTAAACGCTCCGCCCTGCTTCTGCTCAAATGACATCAAGTATTTGGAGCGAAAACGTTGCTGCTTCACGCTGAGCTCTGCTGTGAACTGCACACGTGCGTGGCGCGGCGCTCGTACAAACGCACAGCTCTGCAAGAGCCTTAAGGCATGCCGATGTATCATGTAATAGTTAAACGTGGCTATAATGACAAATTCAAAAAAATTCAAGATAAAAACAACTGGACTTTATTTATTATACTTTATACTTTATTATTTTTGTCTTGAACTTTTTTGAATTTACCATGTCCTGGATGACTGAGAATCTTCACCAGCCATCAATGACTCAATCGGCCTGCAACAGTCTTCCACCTTCGTTCTGCTCGTTGCTTGGAGCAACTTGTATAGAGAAATCAGCTTCATTTCGCTGCACCGCCCTGGTGAAATGAAGCTAATCTGATCATCGAAGTGCATTTTTTAGTAAAAGTTCAACTGAGACACATCTTTACTATAATTTCAAACAAACAAATAATTGTTTTAGGTGCTTATCTTGTTAAATTTTGAAGAAACGAGCAGCGATCCTTCTCCTTTTTTCCTTCCTGTCTGCATGCAAGGCAGCAAATACTTTTGAAATACAGCTGATTTGACTGTTAAAGTCTTTTTATTAAGCAAACGTTAGACCGAGACACACCTTTACTATACAGTCGAGCAACCAAATAATTGTTTTTAGGTGCTTATCTTATGAAAATTAGAAGAAATGAACAGCGGCTCGGCTCTTAGCGTGTGCACACTTATGCAAATCGGATGTTAAAATGCAGCTGATTTGACCGTCAAAGTGCTTTTATTAAGCAAACATTAGACTGAGACACACCTTTACTATAATTTTGAACAAACAAACAATTGTTTTTAAGTGTTAATCTTGTTAAATTCTTGTTAAAGTCCTCCAATGCACGCTCCCACCGCCGCGATTTGGCAGCCAATAGATTTTTGGCACATCGGCCCACGTTTCTGGGTTGTCAGCAGTGACGCATAATAGATGCGACCTACACGACGAAGCAACATATTTATGGATTTTTCCACTTTATTAGACATATTTGGACTGATGAGACTTACAGGGCACTGCAACGTGTACGGCGTAAAATACAGTAGGTTTGATTTGAGCTACATCACGTCATGTGTCTGATCAGTCCTCAGATCTCATAAAAACACAAAACTATGAGCCACCAACTCGTTCATGTTTGTTAAAAGGCCTAAATCATCATATAGAAAGGATTCGTTTAGTTTTCTAATTTTACTTCTCTCTGCCTGAACTCACTGGATTGTTTCCCACAGTCAGACTGACATCAGAGTAGAAAAAAAGGAAATGTTTTAAATGAAACTTTGTTCTCTCAGGACAGACATGGATCCAGTTCTCAGAAGGTTGTTTGAATTCATTCTTTGTATAAAATCAGACCAATGATCAGCTCTGTTCTTCTGTCAGTTTAGTGTGCATGGATTTGCAGATTGGTGTCTGTGTGCAGCCGGTGTTGTGTTTAGTTTAGTTTTCAGTGTAAGTGAAGAAACAGAAGAATCACAACGCTGGAGGTGAAACAAAGGTTAGGGACCGTCCACAAAGTGCAACATCCAGCTCTAATGTTTATCTAATAAGCAGATATTTGACGTCTGAAAAAAGAAACATTTCATCCATTTAGACTTGTTTTAATATCAGTATTGTTTACCTTTCTTTTGTTAGGAAGAAGCGTGGAGTGGATTTTTATGGATTTATGTTTTTATTGTATTTATTAATCCTGAAAGTAAAATATATTCAACATTTTAGTTTTACTGACCTGTTGCTTGTTTTTAACAGAACTCTGTCTGTTAGAAAATCTATTTAAAGTTTCCTAAACAAGGATTTAGGGTTGCTCAGAGGAAAAAAAGGAAAACAGGAAAATTGTGTGTTTTGTTTTTTAATTTTGAGATTAAGTTTGTATGAATAAATTAAAGCCTTTAAGGAGTCAAAGGATATTGTCCTGAATTGTCCTGAAAGGCTGAAAATGTGTCTGATTCTGGGGGTCACAGCAACCTATAATTTTCCCAACAATCATGAAATTGAAAAATGATTTTTTCATCCCGTAGTAATCAGGTCCTCCTGTTGTTTCTGGATGTTTGAAATGATTTTGCCTCCCACCAGGAGGTTAATTACCTCTGAACAGCAGCTCATGCTGCACGGGCCAGAAACAAACTGTGTTTCTTAAAAATGCTTATAAGTGTTTGTCTTTGACCTTAATTCATATCACTTGTTTGAAGACTCAAGTGTTAAATTTAAACAGCGAAAGAGAAGAAAAAACAAGATAATAATACAAAGAAATGACAAAATTCAATTCTATTCAGTTTGTTTATATAGCATCAAGTCACAACAGAAGTCATCTCAGGGCACCGAACAGAAGCAATAAAATAAAATAAAATAAAATAAATAAAAAATAATTAACATTACCGTATTTTCTGGACTATAGGTCGCACCGGAATATAGGTTGCTTTGTCCAATTATTGCCAAAAATTTGGAAAAATCCATATATGGGTCGCACCAGAATATAAGTCGCACCTATGTCACCGCCGACGTGATGCGTCATCCACCGCTGACGTGACGCGTCACCACTGAGTCAACCCGGAAATGTGGGGGAGTGTTTAGCTCTGCTGCAAATGTCTGCCACAGGAGCGCACAGCAAGGCTTTTAAGAAGATTCACACTTAAAAACAATTATTTGTTTGATAAAAATTATAGCAAATATGTGTCTGAGCTGAACTTTTCCTTAATAAATGAACGTAATTGTGAAATGAGCTGGATTAAAAAAATTGTTTTGCTACGTCTGATGAAACAAAACGTGCACGCGCAGCACCAGACATGCAGTAGCAGCAAACAGACCTGCATGTACCAGTATTTTAATTTTAGCAGGATAAACACCTAAAAAAATATATTTGTTAGCGGACATTATTGTAAGAGTGTGTCTCAGTTTAATTTTTGTTAATAAATGATTACAAATCAGCTTATTTTAGAACGTAAATAACACGAAGCACGCACCCATACAGTGCATTTCCGCTTTTCAGCGTGAGCTGAATTTCATTAAAATTTAACTACAGAAACGCCTAAAAAAATATTTGTTAGCTGAATATATATGTTAGTGTGTCTCAGTTTAATTTTTGTTAATAAATGATTGCAAATCAGCTTATTTTAGAACATAAATAACACCAAGCGCACACCTAGAAAACAGGCCCGCTTTTCAGCGCGAGCTGAATTTCATTAAAATTCAACTACAGAAACGCCTAAAAAAAATGTGTTAGCTGAAATTATTTTAAAAGTGTGTCTCTGTTTAACTTTTGTTAAGAAATGCACTTTGACAGTTACAACCACATAAATAAAGCAGCTTTAAAATTACTACAGGTACACCCGCACATAAAGATGACAGAAACAGATATTTATTTTACGGTTTTTATTTAAAAAAATTGTTCCCCCTACTCAAAACCTAGAAACTCCTCGTCCTCAGTATCACTGACAAACAGTTCTTCAAGAGAAGGAGGCAGGTTTCCAGCTATCAGAGGCCCCTGTCCCTCCATCTCCTCCTCCTCCTCCTCCTCACCGCTGCTGTCCGAGTCCTCTGCAACTCCAGCAGACTGTGGGAGAATACCTGCTTTCTTAAAGCCAGCCACTATGGTCCTGGTGGTGAATGATGCCCAGGCCTTGCCCACCCACTCCACAGCCTGGGAGAAAGTCGCGTGCCGCATCCTCCCAGTGGCAGTGAAGGAGTGCTCTCCAGAAACCATCCATTCCTCCCAAAGCTTCATAAGAGAGCACTTAAAGCTTCTGTTGACGCTGATGTCCAGTGGCTGCAGGAGTTTTGTGAGCCCACCGGGAATTATTGTTGGCATGGTGTTGAGTGTCTTGATTTTCTTCTTCATGGAGTCAGTGACGTGGGTCCGCATACTGTCCATCACCAACAGAGCCTTTTTGGTTCTGAAGAACCCGTCAGGACGATGGACAAAACATTTGTTGAGCCAAAACAACATCATGGCTTCGTCCATCCATCCTTTGGGGTTGACAGAAACCACTACTCTGGGGGTGAAGTCCTCCTTAGGCATGGTTTTGCGCTTAAAGATGACAAGTGGGGGGAGTTTGCAGCCATCTGCCCCACAGGCCAGAACAACTGTGAAATGCGACTTTTCATGGCCTGTGGTCAGAAGATTAATATACTGTACTTTTCTCCCTTCTGGGACACGCTCCTCCCAAGCGGTGTGTCGAATGTCAACGGGACTTCGTCCATATTAATAATGTGGTCCGCAGTGACTCCATACGTCTGGACCTGGCGTGAGAAAGACAAAGGCAGAAATTAGCGTCGGGCTACAGTAAACAAAAGAATTGAGCGCGTGCACCCACCCGTTGTGAGCGCGAACAGACCTGCAACATTAAAATGTTTCTTTGTTTGTTCACATGTGCGTTCCAAACCTTCATTTATCGATTTTATATTAAATTAATATATTAAAATTTAGCAAGATACGGGTACGTTAAACATACAAAAAAACAAACATGTTAGCTTAACGGTATCCGGCGACACACGAAGGCAGACATTAGCGTACAGTAAACAAAAGAAACGAGCGCGCACTCACAGACCACAAACTCGCTGTGAGCGCGCAATTTTATATTAAATTAATATATTAAAATTTAGCAAGATATGGGTATGTGGCTGGGGAGAGGGAAGTCTGGGCCTCCCTACTTAGGCTGCTACCCCGCGACCCGACCCCGGATAAGCGGAAGAAGATGGATGGATGGATGGATAGGTATGTTAAACACACAAAAAAAACAACATGTTAGCTAACCTGATGACTCACAAAAGCTGTCAATTTTCTCCTGGAAGTCGGCCGGGAGCTTCTGAGACATGGTGGTTCTGGTCCTGATGGAAAGATCATGCCGTTTCATGAATCTAAAACACCAGCTAGGACCACCAGCGAACTCCGACAGCCCCATGTCCTTTGCGACAGCCATGGCATGCAGACACAGCTGGATTGTGGACACCCCTCTCCCAGAGGCGCGCTCGGAGAGGACCAAGGCTTTGACCGTGTCCTCCAGCTGTGGCCAGCGCGCTTTCTGGCCCCGGTTGGCCCGCTTGGACCGCTTCATAGTTTGGAGGATGGCCTCTGATTTCCTCCAGCCCCGGATCACTTTCTCGCTGACCCCGAAGTGGCGGTCAGCGGTGCGGTTCCCATGCTCCATGGCGAATTTTACGACCTCCAGCTTGTAGTCTGCAGTGTATGATCTTCTTTTTGGAGGCATGGCTCTTCTGGTAACGTGGTTCTCTCGTTCTCTCTGTTGGTTGTTCTTGTTTGTCTGTATTCTCCTCACTCACTCTCAGAAATGTCGCTTGGGTGATGGGTTTTTATGCTCAATACACAAACAGGTAACGCCTCCAGGCACGCTCGTCTGCAGGTACCGGTAAACAGACTACAGGTTTCTTTAGCGCCCATAGCGGCCGAAAGTGGTAATATCATGCGCCCCTAGTAGCCGAAACTGGTACTACCATGCGTCCATAGCGACCGAAAGTGATAAAAAGCCATAAATAGGTCGCACCAAAATATAGGTTGCAGGGCATGCAAAATAGACAAAAAGCCGCAACCTATATTCCGGAAAATATTGTATTTATCTGTGGAGCAGACTGCTTTGAGTTTAACTCCATCACAGAACTCTCATCTTGAGCAAGCATGAAGGCGACGGTGGAAAGGAAAAACTCCCTCATGAGGAAGAAACCTTTAGCAGAACCAGGCTCAGGACAAGCGATCATCTGCTTCGACCGGTTGGGTTTGAGAGGAACAGATACACAATGGCAGGTCAAGAATCACATGTTAAGATAGAAATAGTATCAAATTAAAACTATTCAATTTTAACAAATCATTTAATGAAATGAGGCAATCTGTCTTCTAGTAGTCTAAGCCTGTAGCAGCATAACTAAGGGATAGCTTAGGAAACCCAATCCAACCCTAATTGTATTATCAAAAAGGAAAGTCTTCAGCTCAGTCTTAAAACTGGACAATGTGTCAGCCTCATGGGCAGAAACTGGAAGTTGGTTCCACAAGAGAGGAGCCTGAGAACTGAAAGATCTTCCTCCCATTCTACTTTTGGAAACTCTAGGAACCACGAGTAAGCCTGCAGTCTGAGAGCGAAGTGCTCTGTTATGAATGAGATCTCAAATATAGAATGGAGCTAGGTTGTTGAGAAGTTTGTAGATTAGAAGTACGATTTTGATTCTGGACTTAACAGGGAGCCAATGGAGAGAAGCTAAAACTGGAGAGATGTGATCTCTCCTACCAACTCCAGTTAAGACTCTGGCAGCAGCATTTTGGATCAACTGAAGACATTTTAAAGTATTTGGACACCCAGTAATAAACCATTGCAATAGTCCAGTCTAGACGTAACAAATGCATGAACCAGTTTTTCTGCATCATGCAGTGGGAAGCAGTTGCAGATTGTTGTTAAAATAATAAAGTTAGACGATTAGAGCTACATTTGTTTTCTCAAATGTTGATATTTATTGTGAAAATGACTCTGGCTTTTCACACACACAAAAGTTGAAGCAAAAAACATGTTTTTCTTACAACCTTATGTGTAAAATGTTGCCTGAACAGAAACAGCAGTTCTGTTTTTAATAACTGAACTTGGAGCACAGATGACATTTTCCTCACATGAGATCTTGTTTTTCTTGTTGGTGTTTCTCTGTTCATTTCCATAAAAGTGTGTTTCCCGTCGTTTCATCTTTCTTTTAGAAAAGCAGAACACCTCTCTGATCTTCATGGCCCCCCTCTCTCTGTTGATGCTGTTGATGGCGGTTGCCATGGTAACTGGGGCCCATGCAGCCGGCGAGGACTACGAGCTGGATCACAGGCCATGGAATTACAAGGAAGGAGGTATAAATTTACGAGCCGTAGAGGCTTTGATTCCCAACAGCTGGATGAAGCGCAGCAAACTGTCCAGATGAGCTCGAGCCTTCGCTGATGAAAATCATTTGAACGCCTCATGAGCCACTGTGGCTGCGTGTTGTTGCGTGTTGTTGCATGTTGTTGCGTGTTGTTGCATAAAGCCTGATGGTGTTCTGCTTCCAGCTGACAGTGTGAGCGTGGCCTCCGTGCGCAGTGTGACCAGAGTTTTAGACACCTGGGGGAAACGTATCTTCAGTGAGATCAAGACTTTGCTTCACTCTCAGCCCAACACGCTGCTGCCCGACTACTCCAGGTACCCCCCCCCCCCCACACACACACAGCTGTTACTGCAGCTGGAGTAGTTGATCAGGATTAAGCTCATATGACTGTTAGTAAAATAACCTAAACAGCTCTGCATCCACAGGAACAACATCCATTACTAAACTGGTATTTTGTTTTTAGTGAAGGGTTTTAAACAATCACAGTTTAAGTCAAATGATTTCTGGAGAACTTATGTCCAGAGAGCAGAAAAGAGTACTGAAAAATTATACTCAAGTACAAGTACTGTTACACTGCTTAAATTGTACTCAGTTACAAGTAAAAGTACTGGTGTTATAAAAATACTTAAATAAAAGTACAAAGTACTCTTATCAAAAACTACTCAGATTATTGATTACTTTTGATGTTTATTGTGTTGTCAAATCAATAGAAGTCATTCAGTTTGATTTACTGTATATAACATACATTCAAAGCTCATTTCTCAAACGCTCAGAAGCTCAGTCTCATTTTAGTATCAGACAAACTGATGGTAGTGAGTGACAATACATGTATCTAAGATCTTTGCATACTTAGCCAAACTAATAACCCTCACATACAAAGAATAAAACATCAATATCATACAGGTAGTTGTAAAACCTTGTGTACTACAATATGTTTTTGAGATTAGATGCTGAAGTCTTGTAAGCTGCTGCTATCACCATAGAGATCAAACAAAATTTGCATCTGGACACTGCCTCCTTTTCTCCCTCTGTACATGAAACATTCCTCCAGGTACGACCACGGGCGCTCGTCCTCAGCCTTTACTCGTCATTTTCTCTTTTGTTGTCCTCTGTCTCCATTTTGGCTTTTCTCCAGATCTTCAGTCCATAAATGACTCTCTACTCTACAGAGTTGTCCTTTGACACGACAACTTGTACACGTTTGATCTGTCCCACAATAAATACGTCGCGGTCCAGTTCAGCTCAGCTCAGGGCTCTGGGTGGCAGTAACGCGAGTTCAGACATCCTCGTCTGCCTTTGGAGGGCGGAGTTAATGTAAACAGATCTTTGAAGGGCGTGGCCACGAGATCTCATTAACATAAACCAGTCGTTCAAAACGAAAGTTAAAAATGGCAGAATTAAAAAGGGTATAATTGATTATCTAAGAATTATTTTGTGTATTAAATTGAATGAACATTGTCTGGTAACCCCACAGACATACCATAAAAATTTTAAAAACCTATCTGTGGTCTCCTTTAAGCTTGACTGCTTATATAGTTATTAACAGTTGGCAGATGTGCGTGGCTAAGGGGGCAGAAGATAGGAGCTGAGGGGGTGTTTGTTCTTTCATGGCTGTCAAAGTGCATTAAATCCTTGCTTTTGCCTGCATTCTGCATTATTCAGACACAGACCCTGCTCTGACATGTCGGATATTTTGTGATCTCATCTGTTTGGGTCATCGGTCCCGCATGTCTGCTGAGTGCAGCTGAGTCATTTTTAAACGACACCACCACCTTCTAAAGGGAAAACCAAATATGTCTCTTTTTTTCATTCAACCTTTATTTAGGCAGGCTGATCCCACTGAGCCTCGAGGACTCGTTTACAAGAGAGACCTGGTTACAAACTAAAGAAGGATGACAACAGTGACATGTAGATTTTCCTTGGACAATCAACAATAGACAATCATAAAAGAGGCATACAGTTTTATTTTAACAAGTTAAAACAAAGATGTCAAAGAAGCAAAACAGATAGATTATTAGGCAGATGTAGTATACTAAAAACAGGAACATATCTGCATTGGTTTTTGCCGGGATTCCAACAGATTCTTAAAACCATTTAGAGAGGTCAAGGTCGAGAGCTTCAGATCTTTTTGTAAGATATTCCAGGAAGCAGGAGCAGACTAGGAGAAGGCCCTTTTGCCAAGTTCAGTCCTCACTGATGGAACACTGCAGGTAATCATGTCCTGAGAGCGCACGCTGGTTCCCCAGTTGATGTGCATTATGCTACGTTTCTATTTCTCATGTTGAGGTTGCTGGTACTTAGACTTTCAACATTTCCAGTTTTTGACACAAACTATTTTTTTAGTCTTCCTTCCTGTGTTTTCATCAGTTAATCGCTTTTTAAAATTTAACTTTTTTTTAAACTCTCTATTTGTAAAACGGTTAACTGCAGAGCAAGATGCTTAAAATAATAACAGATAAAATGAGACAAACTGATGATGAACTCAGGAATGAAGTGATCAGTGGAAGAGAACTGATGTGAGAGGTTCTGACCCAGATCATGATGACAGAGTTGTCGCAGAACGAAGACACGATGAATCACATGTGTCCTCTACTCGTCCTGCAGGGTGCGTCCTCTGTCCGAGTCCATCAACGACCTCTTCAGGGAGGTCTCCCAGCTGCACCTCCGCATCTCTGAGCTCTCTCATCGACTAGCTACGCTGGAGCCTTACCTCCGTCGCCACGGCTACCGGGGAGACGATGGAGAGGAGGCTGGAGGTAGCAGGGCTCAGAAAGGGGAGAGGGTGAGCCTTGTCCGGTATGGCCTGAAGAACAAAGAGAGGGCGAGCGGGCCAAGGGTGAGCCGGGTGGTCAGGAGGAGATGGGTCAGGATCCTGAAGAACGGGGGAGCAGCTTCAGAGTGAATCAAATGGACTGAGATGGAAGACGTTCTGCGACATATCTACAGAAAACACAGAAACTCCGCATGAACAGAGCAAACAGAAGCTCTGATCGTCCTGCGAGAACAATGGTTTGGCTGTTGGCTTGAACCCTCAGAGTATCAGTGTTTGTAAGTTTGGGATGTTTTAGGTTTGGACAAACAGCTTTACCCGGATTGTAAGACAACCAACTGTTAACAAGTATCCAAAACAAATATTCCACTTGGCTGAAACTGTCTCACAAAAAAATGTAAAAAAAATACATCAATTTTCTCTTGACAGCACAAAACTGACATACACAAATAAAAGAAACGTGTCAGCTTCTTTGGTTGTTGGTGACTGAACCTAGTTCACAGGAGCCACCATGTTGGATTTTGGAATCAGAATATGTGCAGTACAGATGTCGAGCTTTAAGCCCCGCCTACTCACAATACTCAGTCATGGAGTCTCCTGACCCGTCTTTAAGGCATGTGATAACTGAAAGTTATGCACCATAACTCATGTTCCCTGAAGGAAGGGAACGAGGTGCAACATACTTGCTATGGGAATTGCGCCCCCACGCGATTACCTGAAGGAATATACTCACGCCTTTACGGCTAGGGGCGTCACCGCCGCGCCAGAGGCCCCGCCCTCTGGGTACTTAAGCGGCTTGCGCCCCTCCATCTTTCTCCAAAGTTGCACTTCACCGAGCTTTCAGCATTGAAAAGGGCCAGATATGTTGCACCTCGTTCCCTTCCTTCAGGGAACATGAGTTATGGTGCATAACTTTCAGTTCCCTTTCAGTCTGGTCTCTCGGTGCAACATACTTGCTATGGGAACGTAATCCATTCACGCCCTTGAAATGCTCAGTAAAATGCATGCTAGTGTGAACATCTGCCCTTGACCAGCAGGCATCTCAAGGCTACTTTCTACTGTGTGTTAGAAAGAACAGCCTGAGTGACGTGACCCGCAGTAACATCCAAACTGCAATGCTATGCAAAAGTGTTTAATGAGCTCCAGTTCGCTGTAGCGCAGATGTCTGCAACTGGTACACCCTTGAATAATGACCAGGAAGTGGCCAAGCCCAGAGTGGTGTGAGCGTGCACTCCAGAGGGCACCTGTTGACCTTTGCTACTGTACGCCCTTTTAATGGCCTCAGTCACCCAATGTGAGAGGCGTTGTTTCGATAGGGCCTTCCCGGTAGCAGGTGCTGCAAAGCAGACGAACAGTTGGTTTGTTTTCCTCCATTCGGCTGTTCTCTGCATGTAAGTGCGTAAAGCCCTCACGGTGCAGAGAGCCTTCAGCCTTTCCTGTTCCTGAGTAAGGACAGGAGCAGGTGGGAAGAAGGAGAGATCAAAGTCTAGACTCCTATGGTTCAAAGTCAAGACCTTGGGAGTGTATGCGGGATTAGGCCTTAGTGTGACCTTTGACCCGTCAGGGGCGAATCTGGTACACATAGGATAAACAGACAATGCATGGAGGTCACCCACGCGTTTCGCCGAGCAAAGTGCCAGGAGTAGAGCAGTTTTATAAGATAATAAATCTATCTTAACCTCGCTCAGTGGCTCGAATGGGGGGTCACAGAGAGCCCCCAGGACCAGGCCAAGATCCCAACCAGGGGTCAGGTTCCTGCTGGGTGGTTTAGTCCAAAGGACACCTTTCATAAATCTTATTATGATTGGATGTGTTCTGGGTGTCCTGTGTCCCTAGCCTTCGTGACAGGCTGAAATAGCTGATAGGAAAACTTTAATCGCTGAATAAGAACGACCTTTTTCCAGTAAGTCCTGAAGGAAAGTCAGGAGCTGAGCCAAGTCGCATGCATAAGAAATAATATTTCTTTCTGAGCACCAGGCTTCAAAAATACGCCACTTTTGCACGTATAGAGATTGTGTTGATCCAGCACAGGCATTTTGTATGGTTATTACCACATTTGCCGGCAGGCCTGACGCCATCAACCTGTTCTTTTCAGCCAACAAGCTGAGACTTTTGGCAGTTCCTGGCCTAAGTGGCTGTACTGTCCCTTCTGGTGACACAGAGATTATTAACCCCTGGGGGTCAACCAGGTTGGGAAGAAGGTCTCCTTGCCGACATGCTCCCAAGTTACCCTGCTCAGGGGTAATTGAGGGCAGATGTAACCTGTCATCCTTATTAGACAGGATTGGAGCAGAAAGTCTATTTTCCTCCTCCAAGTTTGGAGTCCTAGGGCTGTGAGACTGTGAGTTATGTAAACGAGCAGATCTCCTGACTCCAATTCGTTTTCTGGGGTGGTCCAGTTTACTGGTCCTTGGCTTTAATGGAGCATTGGTACCAGGTAAACCGCCCGAGGTCTGTGTTTCACCCGTTGGGAGAATTACGTTTGAAAGCAGATCTGGATCAAAACAAAGCGGGAGGTCACGTGCTGTCTGACTACTGCTTGGACATTGCGTGTCCCTCGTTAATAACAAAGGAGCGGCTGCAACGTGAGAACATGGGGGTGTTCCTTTTGGTTTGGCAGACTTCAGATTATTTGGTGATAAAGAGCCCAGTCCCCTTCAAAAAACAGGAAGAGAGATCTGATTCAGCTCTGATTTGTTTTCATCCACAGTGGCCTGAACACAGTTGCTACTGTGAAGGCGTGAAGTTTGTGGCTGCCTGAGGGCATCTGATGTAGCCCCCCGTCATTAGACTCTGTCAGTTTGCCTCCCTAAGTTGCGGACATGTCACGTGTTCGTCTGGTTAGTGTATTAGCTGCCCCATCGTTCACAATGGAGCGAGGGCTTGAGCATGTGACCCTCCTCACCTGTCTCCATGAGAAGTGTGGGGGAGGGGGGCTCGCAGACACCTCTGTGTCTGTTTACTGCAGATGAATCAGAGGCACCCTGCTGGGGCTCATTGATTAGGCTAATGCCCCGTGGGCCATGAGGGAGGGGGGAAAAAGGCCCCCTCCCTTTATGACGGCTTGCAGGCCAGAGGGACCTGTTTTGCTGAAGATATATTGTATTTATTTTTAGAGTCAATAAAACAGAGAGGAGCTGTTTCATGAGCTTTATTCGTGCTTATGTGTAATGACGTACATGATTCTATGTCACTCACAGCAGAGAAAGCATGATTTGGCTAGCCTGTATAAATAAAGGTTGAATGAATGAATGAATGAATTTGTGCATGTTGTAAATATACCAGCTTTTTGTACCGTGTTACAAGTAAAGTCAGGACATGAAGGGATCATTCCCAGTACCACGTGGGCGGGTGATCGTGTAATGTGGAAACGTGGACCTGGTTCATCAGGCACGTTTTTGTCTGATGTCCCGATTCGCCGAGGAGGCCCTATGTTTGGTCGCCTGGCGGGGAACAAACCTGTTTTTGCTCCATGCGTGCTCGGCGCGAGGCTGGCCCGGCGGGGGTCTCTGCCGGGGCTCTTCCTCGTATGCTGGCCGCTTCTGCGGTGGGGCACGCGTTGCCGAGTGGTGCCGAGACTGCGCAGGTCTGCTTCCAGCAGACTCCCTTGGGGGGGCGAAGCTTCTCCGGGGAATGCCCACCCGGAGAGCTTCCGCCTGTCTGCGTCTTTGGTCCAGCTTGGTCTGAATTCGCTCCAAAGCTTTACCAAACAATCCCGTCGGCTCTATCGAGTGGTGGAGAAAAGGCACCTTTTGTCCCTCCGGGAGATCCGTTAAAGTCATCCAGAGGTGGCGGATCGCGATGATCACTTCCGCCATTCCCCTGCCCTGTGCAACAGCAGCTGTCCCCATCATATGGAGCACAAAGTCTGTTGCTCTGCGGGCTTCGTCCAGCAAGTCGGCGGCCGCCTGCTTGTCCGTTGTTACCTGGAGCTGTTGTAGTTTTTCGGCCAGGTAAGCTTGCATTAACGCGGACGCGTTCATGGCGCGTGCCGCGAGTCCCTGAGCCCTGTATCACTTCTCGAGTAGAGATGCTGAAGCTCGACAAGCCTTGCTAGGAAGAGTTGGTTTTGTTCCTGATGACTTAGGAGCCAGGTGAGATGCTAGTGTGTCCTCAATCCGAGACACGTTAGCTATTCTCACCTCATCCTTCCCATCTACGTCGAGGAACTGTGAGAGGGGAAGGAGCATAGGGGCTCTTGGTTGAGTCCAGGTACGAGTTAGTTCTGTGAGGAAGTCCGGGAACACGGGCATCCTTTGCCTCGTGGCGGCCTGCTGCTTCGAGTAAAAATAGTTTCCTGCCAACCTCGTGACCTGTTGGCGAGGCGGAGGTTCGGGCCATGTGATGTGTAGCGCGTCCGGTGCTCTGTGGCACAAGTTGAACAGAGCAGGGATGGAAAAGTCGGTTTCTGGGAGCACAGGTACCGGGGTCTGGGAGAGATCTTCACCCTGATCCTCCAGTTCCACGTCTGCCTCCTCCGTTGAAAATTTGCCCGAGGCTGAAATTGAGATCTCGTCCTCGTTCATCATGCCACGGGTGTAGAACTCGACTGTTAGGTCCACCATAGGAGCCAGCACGTCAGGGCTGTCACCCCATTCGACACGTGTGCTGTCATGTAGAGCCATGTTCTCTAGCTCCGGCGTGGGAGTTAGGGGCTCCGTGGTGTCCGCGTCTGCTGGTGTTGCTGAGTTGCCCATGAATTTGTTGACGAGGTCAACCCGATGCCGCAGCACCGCATCCATCATGAGGCTGCAATGTGGGCAAAAGTCGGGCGTATCCAGTGCTGTTTTTTCATGAAGCATTCCCAGGCAGACTGGACAGGCCTCGTGGGTGTCCGTTGCTGCGAGGGAGAAACCACATCCGCTGGGACAGGCGCGCAAGTTGGGCTCGCCGTCCCGTTGGTTTTCCTTGGAAGTCTCGCCTTTCGCTTTCTTTTCTCCGGAGGCATGTCCGAGATGAGGCGGGTGAGTCCTTCCAGAATCTTTTTTCTTTTTTTCTTGAAATGTCTCCTCCGTCACGTCACTTTCGCTGGCTAGCTCGCTAGGAGTTAGCGAAATAGCTTTTTTCTTGTGGCGTAGTTAGCGCCTTCAAGCAAATCTGTAGAGAGAGAGGAGAAGAAAATACTTTGGGGTTAAGAGAAAAGTGCCGGACTAGCTTTTGCTAGTCCAGCAGTACGCAGGAATAATTCTCTGTGCGCTCTGTGCAGGGAGCAAGCTCACCTCAAGTTGAGCGATGAAGCAACAGAGAAGTCCCGCGAAGAGGTAGTTCAGGTTTAGCGAGGTGAAGGGCAAAAAAGAGAAAGATGGAGGGGCGCAAGCCGCTTAAGTACCTCAGAGGGCGGGGCCTCTGGCGCGGCGGTGACGCCCCTAGCCGTAAAGGCGTGAGTATATTCCTTCAGGTAATCACGTGGAGGCGCAATTCCCATAGCAAGTATGTTGCACCGAGACCAGACTGAAAGGGAACATATCTCAACTAAACATGATTTAAATGTTAATATTTGAACAGACAGATACTGTATGTGAATCAACAAGAGTCCACACCTGTAAAACATCATTAAAAAAAATGTTTTAAAGATTGGTTCAAGACGCCGAAGACAACTAGAAAACTCGTTACGCAAAATGTTTTGGACATGTACAATATCTCAGCTCTCATTGATTCTCATGGACATTTCCAACCATTTGGAAACAAAACTTGTTATATTTATTTATTAAAGTTTTTTTAATTGCTCTTTAACATTACAGTTTTTTTTTTGTTTCTATTTCCATCCATCCATCCATCCATTTTCGTCCGCTTATCCGGGGTCGGGTCGCGGGGGTAGCAGCCTAAGTAGGGAGACCAGACTTCCCTCTCCCCAGCCACTTGGAGCAGCTCCTCTGGGGGAATCCCAAGGCGTTCCCAGGCCAGCCGAGAAACATAGTCCCTCCAGCGTGTCCTGGGTCTTCCTCTGGGTCTCCTCCCGGTGGGACATGCCCGGAACACCTCACCAGGGAGGCGTCCAGGAGGCATCCTAACCAGATGCCCGAGCCACCTCAACTGGCTCCTCTCGATGTGGAGAAGCAGCGGCTCTACTCCGAGTCCCTCCCGGATGACTGAGCTTCTCACCCTATCTCTAAGGGAGAGTCCAGACACCCTGCGGAGAAAACTCATTTCAGCCGCTTGTATCCGAGATCTCGTTCTTTCGGTCACAACCCAAAGCTCATGACCATAGATGAGGGTGGGAACGTAGATCGATCGGTAAATTGAGAGCTTTGCCTTTCGACTCAGCTCTCTCTTCACCACGACAGACCGGTACAGCTCTCTCTTCACCACGACAGACCGGTACAGCGCCCGCTTCACTGCGGATGCTGCACCTATCCGCCTATCGATCTCACGCTCCAGTTTTCCCTCATTCGTGAACAAGACCCCGAGATACTTAAACTCCTCCACTTGGGGCAGGACCTCCTCCCCGACCCGGAGAGGGCACGCTACCCTTTTCCGGCTCAAGACCATGGCCTCGGATTTGGAGGAACTGATCCTCATCCCGGCCGCATCACACTCGGCTGCAAACCGCTCCAGTGAAAGCTGTAGATCACGACCTGATGAAGCCAATAGGACCACATCATCTGCAAAAAACAGAGAAGCGATTCTAAGGCCACCAAAACGGATCCTCTCAACACCTTGGCTGCGCCTAGAAATTCTGTCCATAAAAGTTATGAACAGAATCGGTGACAAAGGGCAACCTTGGCGGAGTCCAACTCTCACCGGAAACGAGCCTGACTTACTGCCGGCAATGCGGACCAAGCTCTGACACCGGTCGTACAGGGACCTAACAGCCCATATCAAAGGGCCTGGTACCCCATACTCCCGGAGTACCCCCCACAGAACCCCCCGAGGGACGCGGTCGAATGCCTTCTCCAAGTCCACAAAGCACATGTAAACTGGTTGGGCAAACTCCCACGCGCCCTCCAGGACCCTGCTGAGGGTGTAGAGCTGGTCCAGTGTTCCACGACCAGCACGAAAACCACACTGCTCCTCCTGAATCCGAGGTTCGACTATCCGACGGACCCTCCTCTCCAGAACCCCTGAAATCTATTTGAATCTATTTGAAACGATCTAAAGAAGTTTGTTTATTTTATGTCTTTAGATGAAAATATACAACTTTAAAACATATTTTAACATAGTTTCAGCAGAGATAAAAAGTTTTTCTTTGCAGAGTGGGTGACTTCTCTAAATGCACATGTGTTGTTACGGGACAGGAAAAAAGAACAACTCTGGGATTAATAGTGAATGTAAAAGTTCAAGACATTTTTTATGCAGCTTTACCAAAAATAAAAATAAAAACCTTTGCAACGTGTGATTTATTCCTTTCAAAGACATTTGAATGTCCTGCATCTGAAAACAGATGTTTGCTGCTGATCGTGCTCCTGTTCCAGTGGGCTGCTTTTTCCAACAAAGACATCTTTTATTTTTTTTATTGTCATCCACTCACTTTATTCTCTGAAGAGTCTTCTGAGGACAAACCACAACTTCGTAAGAAGAATGTCAAAATAAAAAAATGTTTACACTCCTTTGTTGCTTTTTTGTGTATGTATAGGCTTAGTGCTTGGTAAAATACTGTACTGTACGTACGTATAAGGTGTAGTTTGGACGTATGTTCCGACTTACGTCGAAATTCGCTTTACGCCGCCACGCAGGAACGTATCTCCGTCGTAAGTCGAGGACTACATGTAAATGTATACAGTATATGTACATATATAAAGATTATATATATATATATATATATATATATATATATATATATATATATATATATATATATATATATATATATATATATATATATATATATATATATATATACAGGTGACCCCCGAGGTACGAACGATTTAGGGACCTAAGAACGGTTCGCAGCTCGATTCTGCCGTAGCTAGGGGGTGAAAATTATTTTTTTTTTTAAATTATCATGCTAACGGAGCGCGCGCACACATTTAAGCATGTACAGTAGTGTACTGTAATGTTAAACATTGCTATTCACATTTACAGAATAAATAAAAATATATTTTCTTACTTTGAGATGGTCAAAGCCGACATCTTAGGTTGCCATGCGTTGATTGTTGTCGGGCCGAGCAGCGCGGCGGCCGGCCAGTGAACCACCGCAGCTGCTCCAGACCTGTGTTAGCTAGCTGGCTAGCTTCTGCTAGCCAAGCCATGAGCTGGTGTTGGAGCGGCGGCGCGATCAATCTGCAGCTCCTGCTCCAGCCTGAGACGTCCACAGAGCTCACAGAGCGATTCCAGCTAGTAATTAATCCATATGATGCGATCCTGGTCACAAGTGTTCAAAAGGCCGGCTCCCGTGTTAGCTCCCGTGTTAGCTTCTGGAGCTAGCCAGGCCGGAGGTGTAGCAGGCCGGCCGGAGGTCTTCGCGCGGCGGCCTGGCACGATCAGCGATAAATCCGCTGCTGCCTGAGACATCCACAAAGTTCACAGAGACGTTTCCAGCTCGTAATTAATCCATATGAAGCCATCCTGGTCACCAGTCTTCGGCCGGCTCTCGGCGCCGGCAGCTAACCTAAAATGGCGTCCGGTGTTCTACATTAATTTGTGACCGTCTAAACTGGAGACCTTCAAAGGCCCCCGTGACTGAACATAAAATGGCGTCCGGTGTTCTACATTAATTTGTGACCGTCTAAACTGGAGACCTTCAAAGGCCCCCGTGACTGAACCTAAATGGCGTCCGGTGTTCTACATTAATTTGTGACCGTGTAAACTGAAGACCTACTTCCTGCTGCCCAAGATTGCTAAAAAATGATCAGAAATGATCATTTTTATCATAATTATTATTTATAAAGCCTTTAAAACAACCACAGCTGCAACAAAGTGATGTACACATGAAATTAAGAACATTTAAACACAAAAAAAATTTTTTTTTTTTTAATACAGTAATTTCATATTTTTATTAAATATGATACGTTCGTAGGTCCCGTTGTTCGTAGGTCGATGGAGTCGTAAGTAGGGGGTCTGTATATATATATATATATATATATATATATATATATATATATATATATATATATATATATATATATATATATATATATATATATATATATATATATATATATATATATCAGAGTCAGAGTCAGAGAGTCTTTATTGTCATTTGCACCGCATGTGGTACATGTGATGAAAACGAGATTATGTACACGGGGTCCCAGTTACATCCAACAACAAATGCAAGAGAAAAACAGTAATAACATCTAGAATTAACTAAGAAAAACATCAACTAGTAATACACTAAGCCCTAATGTAGTGGAAAAACATCATTATAAACAGCAGCACGAACATGAGTCTGTATGAGCAGATGGTCACAGATGAACACAGCAACAAGAAAACAGATCAGCATCAGCATGATGTGATATTTTGCAGTGTTTATTCTTATTATTTATTTATTCATGAGTCTAACAGCCTCAGGGTAGAAGCTGTTCCTCAGTCTAGTGGTTCTACATTTGATGCTCCTCAACCTCCGTCCTGAGGGGAGTGGGGCAAAGAGTGAGTGTGCTGGGTGAGTGAGGTCTTTCATGATGCAGGTGGCTCTTTTCCTGCATCTGGAGGTGTAAATGTCTGTGATGGTGGGGAGACTGACTCCAACAGACTTCTGTGCAGCCTTCACCACTCTCTGTAGAGCTTTCCTCTCTGCAACTGTGCAGCCTCCATGCCACACGTTGATGCTGGAGCACAGGATGCTCTCCACTGCACACCTGTAGAACGAGGTGAGAACTGGGCTGCTCAGACCAGCTCGTCTCAGCCGTCTGAGGAAGTAGAGTCTCTGATGACCTTTCTTGATCAGGCTGGTGGTGTTGTTGCTCCAGCTGAGGTTATCATTCAAGTGTACACCCAAGTATTTGTAGCTGGAGACCACTTCCACCACTGATCCACCTATGTTCAGTGGGGCATGGGTGTGTTTGTTCCTTCTGAAGTCCACAATCATCTCCTTTGTCTTCTTCACATTCATGTGAAGATTATTCTCTTTGCACCAGCTCTCCAGATGTTCCACCTCCTGTCTGTAGCTGGACTCATCATTGTTTGTGATGCATCCCACCACCGCTGTATCATCTGCAAACTTAACAATATGACAGCCTGGATGTGTGGCTGTACAATCATATGTGAGCAGAGTGAACAGAAGAGGGCTCAGCACACATCCTTGAGGAGAGCCAGTGCTGAGGGTTATGGTGGAGGAGGAGAAGTTGTGGATCTTCACGGACTGTGGTCTGT
>JBBPBX010012418.1:0-28333 GCA_038048925.1 Garcialebias charrua
TGCAGGATGATGCAGGAACAAGCAGCATCATTCAGAGGTAAGATGTGAGTTCAGGTCAGGTCAAGTGTTTGGTCCTGATGTGAGGATGCAGAAGGTATGCATGGAGAGGAGGCAGCGCACGGGTGTTCTATACCATACTATACCATTTTATTTATAAAGCACTTTAAACAGGAACAAGTCCACACCAAAGTTCAGACTGGTCAGACAGGCGTCCAGGTGTCTGACATGGGTCAGTGATGCCACTGGAGGCAGGAGAGCTGGTCTGTCTGTGAACACAAACAACACACATGTTGAAGTGAACATTACAGACAGAAAGATGACACCCCCCCACACACACACACATGCACAAGTTGTGAAAAGGCCTCACGTTGATGTGGAGTAGAGGAGGCAGCGCACGGGTGTTCTGACTGGTCAGACAGGCGTCCAGGTGTCTGACATGGGTCAGTGATGCCACTGGAGGCAGGAGAGCTGGTCTGTCTGTGAACACAAACAACACACATGTTGAAGTGAACATTACAGACAGAAAGATGACACCCCCCCACACACACACATGCACAAGTTGTGAAAAGGCCTCACGTTGATGTGGAGTAGAGGAGGCAGCGCACGGGTGTTCTGACTGGTCAGACAGGCGTCCAGGTGTCTGACATGGGTCAGTGATGCCACTGGAGGCAGGAGAGCTGGTCTGTCTGTGAACACAAACAACACACATGTTGAAGTGAACATTACAGACAGAAAGATGACACCCCCCCACACACACACACATGCACAAGTTGTGAAAAGGCCTCACGTTGATGTGGAGTAGAGGAGGCAGCGCACGGGTGTTCTGACTGGTCAGACAGGCGTCCAGGTGTCTGACATGGGTCAGTGATGCCACTGGAGGCAGGAGAGCTGGTCTGTGAACACAAACAACACACATGTTGAAGTGAACATTACAGACAGAAAGATGACACCCCCCCACACACACACACATGCACAAGTTGTGAAAAGGCCTCACGTTGATGTGGAGTAGAGGAGGCAGCGCACGGGTGTTCTGACTGGTCAGACAGGCGTCCAGGTGTCTGACATGGGTCAGTGATGCCACTGGAGGCAGGAGAGCTGGTCTGTCTGTGAACACAAACAACACACATGTTGAAGTGAACATTACAGACAGAAAGATGACACCCCCCCACACACACACATGCACAAGTTGTGAAAAGGCCTCACGTTGATGTGGAGTAGAGGAGGCAGCGCACGGGTGTTCTGACTGGTCAGACAGGCGTCCAGGTGTCTGACATGGGTCAGTGATGCCACTGGAGGCAGGAGAGCTGGTCTGTCTGTGAACACAAACAACACACATGTTGAAGTGAACATTACAGACAGAAAGATGACACCCCCCCACACACACACACATGCACAAGTTGTGAAAAGGCCTCACGTTGATGTGGAGTAGAGGAGGCATGGAGGAGGCATGGAGGAGGCATGGAGCATCACCTCAGTCAGTGTGATTTCATTGCACCCAGGAGGGTTAATCCCCTCAGTCAGTGTGATTTCATTGCACCCAGGAGGGTTAATCCCCTCAGTCAGTGTGATGCCAGTACACCCAGGAGAGGAGGGAACGCAGCAGGTGTCACTGTTAGAAAACAGAAATTTGTAAGTTAACATTACGTACTGTAATGAAACATATGAAACCACACAGACAGCAAGGTGTTGTGCTTACAGATAAATTAAACACATCCAAAAACAACTTGTCCTTACTGTGATGTTTGTGTGCTGATGTTTGGACCAGGGGGCGACCTTTCCACAATGCGTTGGAGGGATGCTGTGGACATGACAAGACACAGGTGGATGATGAAATGTAGCATGAAACTACAGTAAACAGAAAAGCTAAATTAAATTTACATTTCATTACTGTACGGTACCTGGATGATGAAGCTGTGCAGGTTAGTGGGGAGATGAGCAGGAGGTCAGTGAACGTAGGTGTTGCAGAGGCTGGCTGGAGAGGAGGAGACGTCTGTGGACATGAACAAAGACAGGTGGGTTAACAGATGAAGTAACATAAAAACAAAATCAAAAAGTAAAAGCAAGTTTTCATTACCTTTGTGGAGGGGTGCAGAGGCTGGCTAGCTGACTGACTGGAGTGGAGAGGAGGAGCAGGAGCAGCAGACGTCTGTGGACATGAACAGAGACAGGTGGGTTAACAGATGAATGTACTGTACAGTACAGTAACATAAACGAAAACAGAAAATCAGAATGTAAATGCAACATTTCTTTACCTTTGGGGACAGGTGCAGGAGAGGGACGTAGGGATGTTCACTGGGGAGAGGGTGATCTGGAGCTGGAGATGGAGATGTCCATTGACGGCTGGCTTGCAGCAGCAGAGGTGGATGGCTGGCTTGCAGCAGCAGAGGTGGATGGCATTTCCTCTGCTGCTCCAGCAGATCCTAGAGTCGCTGCAGTGCCCGTGGCTGCAGTGCCCGTGGCTGCAGTGCCCCTCGTAACAAACTGCAGCATGGTGCTCTGCGCGGCCTCCTGTTTTTTTCCTCTAGGATCTGCCGGTAACAAGCCAGACCATCAAGGACAGCTCGGGAGGCCCTGGCGAACCTCTCCCCATCCGCGTCCATTGCCTGCAACTGGTCCAAGACGTGCTGCTGCTCCCTAAATATCTTGGCCAAGGCCTACCTGGTGAAGACCTTGGCTGGAGTGGTTGGCCTTTCTTCATGCTCCTCCTCCATCAGGTGCCTTTCCAGTTGCTGCAGATCCGCAGTGGACAGCTCCTCGCCTTCTGCAGCCAGCAACTCCTGAACATCTTCGGCCTCAATCTCCAAGTGCATCCTCCTACTCATCTCCACCACACTCTCGATCACACTGCTGATTGAGTCCTCGGCCTCAAGTGAGGGATCAAAAAACTGTGGACAGAGTTTTTTCCACACTCCGTTAAGTGTGCTCTCCCTCACCTGATGCCAGGACTCATCAATGTGACGCAGAGCATGGCGCAGGTTATACTTCTTCCAGAAGTCCTTCAACGTGACTTCTGGAGAGTTGTCTGTTTCCTCCAACGCACTGCGGATGACCCTCTGAAGGTAGTACGCCTTGAAGGTCGATATCACCCCCTGGTCCATTGGCTGGATGAGAGAGGTGGTATTGGGTGGCAGGTACACCACCCTCACATTTTGGTTGAGGTCAGTCAGATTTGCGGGGTGACCCGGTGCATTGTCCAACAACAACAGGATGTTAAAGCGAATGTGATGTTGTCTGCAGTAGCGTTGTACGTCCTTGACGAAATATTGGGTAAACCATTTTGAGAACACCTCTTGGGTAACCCAGGCCTTACGGTTGGATGCCCAATACACCGGCAGATCTTTCTTATCAATACGCAGTAAGGCCCTGGGGTTCTCAAAGTGATTTACCAACAGCGGCTTTAACTTGCAGTCACCAGCAGCATTCGCTCCGAACAGCAACGTGATCCTCTCTTTCCCCACTTTGTGGCCCGGTGCTGTTCTTTCCTCCCTGCTGATGTAGGTGCGGTCGGGCAACCTCTTCCAAAATAGACCAGTCTCATCAACATTGAACACCTGCTGCGGTGTGTATCCCCCCTCCCTTATAATGGCTGCTAGTTTCTCTGGGAATGCGGCTGCTGCCGCCGCATCACCACCTGCTGCCTCTCCTGGTGAAAAAAACACACACAGGACAAGATTAACCACATGTTACACTGTGTTAAACATTAAAGCACAGATGAAATGTTTCACTTACCTTGGATTTTTATGCTGTGCAAATTAGCCCTTTGTCGGAACCGATTAAACCACCCCCGTGACGCATGGAAGTCGGGCACCTCCACGCCCTCCCCCATCTCTGCTTTGATATCCTCGTAAATTTTGAGGGCTTTCTCCTGCATCACCATCAAATTCAACGGGATATGCCTCTGGTTGCAGTCCTCTATCCAAAGGACTAGAAGTTGTTCATGAAAAGACAGGTGTGTTAAAACATGAACTGTACAGAACATTACAAAAACATAAAAATTATTTTTAATAAAAGTCTTGTGACCGTGTGTTAAACATCTCAGGTAAACAAAGCACACCTGTAAACAAACATCTCAGGTAAACAAAGCACACCTGTAAACAAACATCTCAGGTAAACAAAGCACACCTGTAAACAAACATCTCAGGTAAACAAAGCACACCTGTAAACAAACATCTCAGGTAAACAAAGCACACCTGTAAACAAACATCTCAGGTAAACAAAGCACACCTGTAAACAAACATCTCAGGTAAACAAAGCACACCTGTAAACAAACATCTCAGGTAAAAAAAAATTTAATGAAACTGTACAGTGCATATTAAAAATACTGTCCAGGTATTTCTTAAATAATTTCCTATCTAAAAGACGCAATACTGTACGTACTGTAAATAAATAAATAAAAATTCTTACCCATCAGACGCTCAATCTCTGTGATAACACCCGTGCGTTACTTCGTTATCACCGTGGACTTCATTGGGGCAGCTCCTCTCACGCTAGCTAAAATGCGCTCGCGGTCAGCCTTTATGGTGCTGACTGTGGAACTGACCTAAAATAAAAAATAAAATGTCATTAACTAACAGACGCTTGCCGTGCGCTGCATGCTTATTACGGTGCTTATTGCGGTGTTCATCTGCGCAGCGACTAGAAGCGCTCACGTTCCGCCATTACAAGTCTCGCTGTAAAAGGCGCTCACGTTCCGCCATTACGAGTCTTCATCTGCGCAGCGACTAAAACACTGAAGCGCTTCACGTTCCGCCATTACGAGTCTTCATCTGCGCAGCGACTAAAACACTCGCTAAAAAGCGCTCACGTTCCGCCATTACGAGTCTTCATCTGCGCAGCGACTAAAACACTCGAAGCGCTCACGTTCCGCCATTACGAGTCGTGCTAACGGTGGTACTCACCAGGTTCAGAGCTTTGCAGATGGAGGACGTCGACTCTCCCCTCTGCGCCCGATTGATGATGTCCAGCTTCTGCTCCAGCGTGATGGCCTTACGCTTTTTAGGTGCACTCGCACCAGCAGAAGAAGCTCCTCTCTTTGCAGACATGCTTTCAAAAGAAGATGCTAACAAAGCTAACGAATGCTAACGAATGTTCTGTACTGTAACTGTGTCTCTCAAATCGCCAAACTGTAGACCCACGCGGCTGCATTTGCGCTGTTCGCTTATGTAGTACCTGATGAAATCACTCCGCCTTTGTTTTTTGGGGGTGGGGGTACAGTAAAGTAGTGCCTATGTAACCTTCCGCTGCTGTACTTTTCCATTTGTCACGCGAAACATACCCCCACCCCACCCACCACAGCGTGCCCGCCATGTGCAGTGTGCATGTCCAGTCCAAGTCCAGTGCAGGTGCATGGTTAAATCGCCCATCCCCCAACCCGAAACCAACCATCGCCCATCCCCTCCGAAACCAACCCCCTCCACTCCACCTCCCCCGCCCCCCCACACTCCACCTCCTGCCCCAAACTCTCCTTCGAAACATGACATTCAGCCGTCAGCACGAACACTCGGTTCTCGTAAAACAGAACAATGGTTTCTAACGGAGTTTTCTCGTAAACCCGGAATTTTCATCTCGTTATTTGGAGCAATAGTTTCTAACGGTAAATTCTCGTAACTCTGGAACTTTTCGCTCGTATATTGGAACAACGCTTTGTAAATGGTGTTCTCTCGTAAAATCCGAACGACCGCTCGTATCTTGGAACAATGGTTTCTAATGTTGTTCTCTCGTAAAATTGGAACCCGCTCGTATCTTGGAACAATGCTGTTCTCTCGTAATATCGGAATGGCAGCTCGCAAGTCGGTAGTTTGGTTCCTGGAAGCTCTCGTAAAGTCGGGAGCTCGTAGTTCAGAGCGCTCGTAAGTCGGGGACCACCTGTGTATATATATACTGTATATATATATATATATTATATATATATATATATATATACCGCTAACGGAGCGCCGCACACACATTTATCGGCATGAGACTGAACAAGCGGACATCCTGGGCCATAAACAAGCACAGAACTTTATTTACAAACACTTAGCTAACACATTACACCACACATTCATCCATAAACACACACAGTACCTGTACAGCATGTATAGTAGTGTACAGTAATGTTAAACATTGCTATTCAGCACAGCACATTCAATACTGTAATTGTAAAAACTACTTTAGTGCACATAGATTTATGAAAACAAAGTGCTTTAGTGAACAGTGCAGTACAGGAACTTGTAAAAGGTGCAGTACAGTATACAAAATGCAAATCTCTTCCTAAACAGTTCTCAACCATAATCAGCAAAATTATTTGTTTGAGAGATCCAGCTCCAAGTCACTGACCATTTTGATCACACAGTCAGCCAGACTTGCTCCAGTGTGACTATGAATTGGTTTGAATGCGATGAATCGCTCAACCACTTTCCCTTTCTCACTCACAAATCTGAACACAAAAGTTAGCTGGTCTACAAGAGTCATGTCAGGAGTAGAGTCCACTATAACTGAAAAATGTTTTGCTCGCTGTAGTTCTGTAGCAATAACTTGCTTTGTTTTTTCACCCATTGAACAAATAAAGTCCTCACATATAGTTGATGACAAATATGAAGTCCTGCCCTTCTGGCCATACTTATGAATATGTTCCTTTAAAAATGGATCAAACTGTGCTAGCAGCTCAAGGATTCCGGGTAATTACCATTGTGTGGAGATCCCAAAAGTTCATTATCTCCACGGAAAGGAAGGCCCCTTTCACTCAGAAATTTAACCACAGCAACCACACGGCTCAATACATTCTTCCAGTACTGACCTTCTGCTTCAATTTGTCTCCCAAGAGAAGCATCCATGGTGCCCTGATGTTTGCTGCGATGTGTTAGTGAAAGCGTCCATTTTCTGTGCTCACCACTCGTTTCATGCTCCGTTATTCTCTGCGGGTGTTTCCAGTCGCTAAATCCTAGTAGCATTGGCTAGCTCCAAATCTTCCTCCTCGTCGTGTCTCGCTTTTTTGAAAAAGCTACTAATTGGCAGTACACTTTTTATTACGGCTGCTTCTTTTTCATCTTTTTCTTTTTGCAGCCCCACTGCTGGGTTTTCGGTTGCAGCCGATGTCCATTTTCTGAAAACTCGATCACATTACACTTCCGCACACAGTTAGATTCTACGGAAGCCTGTATGCCCGCCCACCATAACTATTAGCCAATCTACACCGTGCATTGCCGTCTTCTTCTTCTTCTATTGAGTTTATTGGCGGTTGGCAAACTTATTTTAAGCGCATTACCGCCACCAACCGGACTGGAGTGTGTGCATTGCCGTCTGCTCCCAATCATACACGTCATGTCAACAAACTAAAAGACACTTATGAGAGTTGTTTTTGAAAAACAACTTTTTATTTTATTTTGGTTGGACGATAAGGAAAATTGAGGACAAAGCATTGTTGTATCTACTTCTAGCGACAATAAATAAATAAATAAATAAACTTTTCTGCCAGGCTGGAACTGCTCTCTGCTGGCCAGCAGAGGGCCCCATAATCTGTCGGGCCCCTGGACACTCGCCCATAATGCCCATATTGAAGATCCGGCCCAGGTTTTTAACATGGAGGGTCAACTTATGAATGTTTCTCAGCGGCCTATGCAACGCATCAGCACCTCATTTGCCCTGCCCAAAAATGGCGTCTGCCTCTGGGTCTGACTCAAGGTCCACTTTGGAGGGCGGAGTTAATAAAAACAGATTTTTGAAGGGTGTGGCCTTCAGAGCTCATTATCATAAACAGCACGTTCAGAACGGAAGTCAGAAAAGGCACAACTAGAAAGGGGATATTTTATTATGAATTATTTTGTGCATTAAATTGAATGAACATGGTCTGGATAGCCCACAGACATACCATAAAAATTTATAAAACCAATATTTGGTCCCCTTTAAATTAACACGGTCTAACCCTCTGAAGACATCTTTTAAATGATCCACCTTTATCTTGTGCAGTGCTGTGAAATGTGTTAGTGTTTATGATGACTCTCAGCTACTACTACACACAAGTTTAGCTAAACATCTGTAGGATTAGCTGAGTAATGGGCATTTTTGCTTTTGTAGCAGTAACTGTAGCTGTGGCAGCCATTTTGAAGGGGGTTGACTCCAAATGTTATTCAGCTGTAGATGTACACCCAGTGATTACTCTCTAAGAGATTCAATAAAATCAAAACATTAGATAGCAGTCTACAGCAATAGCAATAGTCCAGACAATCAAAGACATTCTATAGCATTTGACCTTGATTTGTGACCTTGAAGCTGGGGTGATGTGGTGTACGTGACAAGAGGATGTTTACAAATGGACTGACTGACAGAGATTATATCGCAAATTGTTCCGCCTTCGTCGGTTCTATGAAAAGAAAAAAGCAACAGAAGTTCCCTTTCAGTCTTGTCTCTCAGTGCAACATATGCTATGGGGATTGCACCCCCGCGCGATTACCTGAAGGAATACATTCACACCTTTACGGCAAGGGCGTCAGCGTAGCGCCAGAGGCCCTGCCTTCTGGGTACTTAAGCCGCTGACGCCCATCCAACTTTCTCTTTTTGCCCTTCACCTCGCTTAAACCTGAACTACCTCTCTTCGCGGGACTTCTCTGTTGCTTCATCGCTCAACCAGAGGTGAGCTTGCTCCCTACACAGAGCGTACGGAGAATTATTCCTGCTTACTGTTGGGCTAGCGAAAGCTAGTCCGGCACATTTTCTCTTAACCCCAAAGTTTTTTCTTCTCCTCTCTCCGCACCAGACTGCTTCGCTCGACGGCGCTAACTGCGCGAACAACCACTACCCCTGCTAACTCGTAGCAGGCTAGCTAGCGAAAGCGACGCAACGGAGGAGACGTTTAAAAATAAAAGAAAAAGAATTCTGGAAGGACTCGCTCACCTTATCTCGGACATGCCACCGGAGAAAGGAAAGCGAAAGACAAGACTTCCAAGGAAAACCAGCAGGACGGCAAGCCCAACCTTGCGCGCCTGTCCTAACGGATGCGGTTTCTCCCTCGCATCGACGGACATCCACCAGGCCTGTCCCGTCTGCTTGGGGATGTTACACGCAAAAATGGCGCTAGATGTGCCCGACTCTTGCCCACACTGCAGCCAGATGCTGGAGACGGTGAGGAGGCACCGGACTGACTTAGTCGCCAAGGCCATGGGCGCCGCTGCAGCACCAGCGGACCCAGGCACCCCCGAGCCCCTCACTCCTACGCCGGAGCTCGAGAACATGGCTCTGGACGACAGCACACGAGTCGAATGGGGCAACAGCCCAGACGTGCTGGTTCCCATGGTGGACTTAACAGTCGAATTCGACACTCGAGGCATGATGAACGAGGACGAGATCTCGATTTCAGCCTGAGGCGAATTTTCCGCGGAGGACGCAGACGTTGAATACGAGGAACAGGGAGAAGATCTCTCCCGTACCCGGTACCTGTGCTCCCGGAGACGGACTTTTCCATCCCTCCTCTGTTCAACCTGTGTCACAGAGCAACGGACGCGCTGTAGATCCCATGGCCAAAACCTCCGACTCGTCAACAGGTCACGAGGCTGGCAGGAAACTATTTTTATTCAAAGCAGCAGGCCGCCACGAGGCAAAGGATGCCCGTGTTCCCGGACTTCCTCACAGATCTGATTCGCACCTGGGCTCAGCCCTGAGATCCCATGCTATTACCACTCTCGCAGTTTCTCAACGTGGACGGGATGGATGAGGTGGGAATAGCCAAAGTGCCTCAAATTGAGGACACGCTGGCGTGTCACCTGGCTCCCAAGTCATCCGGGACAAAACCAACTCTCCTTAGCAAAGCTTGTCGAGCTTCAGCTTCTCTGCTCGAGAAATGCTACAGAGCTCAGGGACTCGCGGTGCGCGCGATGAACGCATCCGCGTTGATGCAAGCTTACCTGGCTGAAAAACTGCAGCAGCTCCAGGTAATGACGGAAAAGCAAGCAGCCGCTGACTTGCTGGATGAAGCCCGCAGGGCAACAGACTTTGTGCTCCGTATGATGGGAACAGCTGCTGTTGCTCAAGGCAGAGGTATGGCTGAAGTGGTCATCACAATATGCCATCTGTGGATGACCTTAACTGACCTCCCCGAGGGACAAAAGGTGCCTTTTCTCCACCACTCGATAGAACCGGCGGGATTGTTTGGGAAAGCTCTGGATCGAATTCAGACCAAGCTGGACCAGAGGCGCAAACAGGCTGAAGCTCTCCGGGTGGGCATTCCCAGGAGAACCTTCCCCCCCCCCCAGGGAGTCAGCTGGGGGCAGACCTGTGCAGCCTCGACACCGCTCAGCAACACGTGCCCCACCGCAGAAGCGACCGGCGTACGAGGACGAGCACCGGCAGAATCAACCGCCGGGCCCACCTCGAACCGAACACGCATGGAGCAAAAACAGGTTTGTCCCCCACCAGGCGGTCAGACACAGGGTCTCCTCAGCGAACCGGGACACCAGACAAAAGCGTGCCTGATGAACCAGGTCCACGTCTTGATTTTACACGATTACCCGCCCAAGCGGTACGGGGAATGATCTTTTCATGCCCAGACTTTATTTGTAGCATGGTACAAAAAGCTGGTAACACTGTTACATAAACAAATCATGTTTTTCCTGTTGTGAGTGACATAAAGTCAAATATGTCGTTACACTTAAGCACGAATAAAGCTAAAAAAACAGCTCCTCTCTGTTTTATTGACTAAAAAAAAACACAATAACTTCAGCAGAACGGGTCCCTCTGGCCTGCCAGCCGATATAAAGGGAGGGGGGTCAACTCCCCCCCCCCTCCCTCACGGCTCACGGGGTGTTAGCCTAATCAATAAGCCCCAGCAGGGTGCCTCTGTTCCGTCTGTAGCGGACAGGCACAGAGGCGTCTGCAAGCACCCCCCTCACTTCTCACGGAGACAGGTGAAGTGGTCACGTGTTCCAGCCCCCGTTCCGTTGTGAATCACTGGGCGGACAATACACAAAGCAGGCAAACACGTGACATGTCCGCGCTCCAGGGATGCGCGCCGACAGAATCTGACGACCCACCTTCTTTCATTTTTGTCATCTGTGTATGTTTCCCTAGCCTGGTTAAAACCAGACCCTTGTCCTCCACTTCGCTTTGTACTAGGGTCGGGCATTTCTCCCATAGACAACAATTTCTCCGGTCGATTTTTGACCGGACCAATCAGAGAACAGAAGGCGGAGTTTTGTTAGTTTAGCCTGGCGAGGTCCAGGCTATCAGATAAATAGCTCAGAAACCACTCGGTGGATATTTTTTCTGCTACCAGTGTGTAATTATATGGCTCTAATTTACTGACTGTTGGCCTAGATGAAACATTTGAGATAAAATTCGATTTTTTATCATTTATTTTCGTAGCGCACCCGAGGCTGTTTGGAAAATGTCAAACCGAAACTATTTAAATCCAGCAGATTTGACCATTTCGTGAATTGATTTAGGAACTGTTAAGCTCAGGAACACTTCTGATATAACGTCAGCTAAGAAATGTATTTTTTCTCAGCAAAGAAATAATAGTTTTTTACCTTGTTTTCATGAAAATTCCTTCGTGGCGGCAGCCATTTTAACTGACGACGTCAGTCGACGTCGTTCAAAACTCCGCCTTCTGTTCTCTGATTGGTCCGGTAATCCGCCTTCTGTTCTCTGATTGGTCCGGTCAAAAATCGACCGGAGAAATCTTGGCTATGGGAGAAATGCCAGACCCTAGTACAAAGCGAAGTGAAGGACAAGGGTCTGGTTTTAACCAGGCTAATGTTTCCCATACAAGACGAAATTTGTCTCTGCATTTAACCCAACCACCACCAGGTGGTGCAGTGGGCAGCCATAGAAAGCGTCCAGGGGAGCTGGGGAAATAGGTGTGCACTCATAGACACCCCAAGGTGTGCAGTGGCAGGGGTTCGAACCTGGGTCTTTCGGGTCCCAAGTCGGCTGTCCTGCCTCTACACCATCTTGGCCCCTCAGAAGAGTTGAGATGAGATTTCTTGACTTAGCTGTCGAACGGTGGCCATGAGTCAACGGCCTCATTTCTCAGCTAGGATTTACAACCCGCCGTTGTAAATCAGATTGATCTTAAAGCTCCAAACTTTTAATAAAAATTCCTTCTGAGGAATATTTTATTTTGAAATCCAACCGGACTGCCGTTACTTCTGGTTGATCAGGCGGACACAGGAGATGCTGGAAAGGTAAACGGACGTAACCGAACCCAAGGACCCGTTACGTCTAAGGCTGCAAGCCCTCTCCTTACCGGAACCGAGACTGACCGTCTTCACAAGGTAACAAGTCGTTGATGTTTACCAAGCGTACCTACGTTTAGCTGACATCACTGGAAGAGCTGTCATTTCCTGGTTGAACTCACTCAGACAACTTCTCTCTTTCCTCCTATTTCTCTTTATCCATCTTTGCCAGTAATATTAAGTTAAAGTGCCTTCAGATATAAGTTATTTAAGATCCTATAACTTGATTCTGTTGTCCCTTAAATACTCGTCGGCATGTAGAAATTGCAGACGTGTGATTTCATCTGTTGATGTTTATTTTATAGGAAGTTGATTAGAACCAAATCAAAGTGTACATGTTATGATGTTAATTTAATGATCTGTTAATAAATGACTCCATTTCCTTGATGGGTCAAATATAATTAATGTCTCATGGTCACTCTTATATCTCATTTGGTCACACAAGATGTTTTAATCCAAAAATAAAAGAATCCGTGAATAAATAAACAATTACTATTCTTGAACTTGAACTAGTCTTGAATAATTAATTAAGGTTGTGACAGGTAAACCTGAAAGTTATGAACCATAACTCATATTCCCTGAAGGAAGGGATCGAGGTGCAACACATTGACTATGGGAATTGCGCCGTCGGTTCACCTGAAGTAATACAATCACGCCTTTTCTAAAGGCAGGTGGGCGTCAGCGTCAGCAATGAGGCCCCGCCCTCTTTGCATAAAAGGGGCTGACGCCCCACCTTCATTCTCAGGGTGCACTTCACCGAGCTTAGGCATTGAAAGGGCAAACATGTGTTGCACCTCATTCCCTTCCTTCAGGAAACATGAGTTATGGTGCATAACTTTCAGTTCCCTTATCAGTCAGTACACTCAGTGTAACACATTGACTGGAACATAATTCAATCACGCCCTGGAAATGCTCTGGAAATGCATGCTTGTGAGAACTTATGCCTTAGACCAAGTGTGCCCAACCAGTCGCTCGCGGGCGACCGGTCGCCCACCAGCTGGTTCCCAGTTGCCCGCGAAGCTCAACCTTGCTCTAACAGCTGACGAGCCGGCTCTCAGCTGTTAACAAGGTGAAATGTCCGCTGCTAAGCTTCATTCTAACTCCGGCAGAAGTGGTGGCCGCTGCTCAGCTTCATTCTAACTCCGGCAGAAGGGGTGGAGGGAGGAATGACTATATGCCAATGCGCACCAACGCTTTCCTCAGCCCTCCCCATCTTGTATGCTCACAGACACAGTCTCGCGATGACTGACGAGACTTTAAGACAGCAGTGAGACCGCTGAAGAGTGAATGTCAGTACGCAGAAAACATGGAAGGAAAACTAGCGAAGAAGCAAACGAAAACTTACTATTTTCACACAGAATGGGAGGAGGATTATTTTTTTGTTTATTCTAATTCAAAGTCTATTTGCCTCATCTGTAATTCGAGCGTTGCCTTGCCCAAAAAGTGCAACTTGGAGCGGCATTTCAAGACGATGCACAAACGTTTTGATGCAGATTTCCCTCCTAAAAGTTCTTTACGGACTCACAAAGTGCGGGAGCTAAAACACAAGCTTGCAGCCCAGCAATCGATCTTCACTCGGCCCAGCACGAAAGGTAAGGCAGCTACAATCGCCTCCTACCGTGTTAGCCGCATCCTGGCTCAACATAAGAAGTCTTTCAGTGATGGAGAAGTTATGAAAGAAGCGTTTATTGAGGCTGCAGATGCACTTTTTCACGATTTTAAAAATAAAAGTGAGATCGTAGCTGCTATTAAAGACATGCAGTTGTCCAGACAAACAGTGACACGACGATGTGAGGGAATGGCTTTTGATGTGGAGGAGCAGCTAAAAAAGAACGTGCAGCAATGTGAGTGTTTCTCTCTTCAGTTTGATGAGTCAACAGACATGGTGGACACAGCACAGCTGTGTGTTTTCATCAGAATGGCCTTTGCAGACATGAGTGCAAAAGAGGAGCTGCTCACCATCTTGCCTTTGAAGGGACACACAAGAGGAGAAGATATTTTTAATGTGTTTATGGAGTTTGTTAATAAAAGCAACTTGCCCCTCTATAAACTAATTTCAATAACAACTGATGGTGCTCCAGCAATGACCGGTCACACCAGTGGATTTGTTGCACTCTGCAAGCAGAATGATGCTTTCCCAGACATTTTGAACTATCACTGCATCATCCACCAACAGGCCCTGTGTGGGAAGATTTTAAACATGAAGGAAGTGATGGATGTTGCCATGAAAACTGTGTGCTCTATAAGGGCCAGGAGTCTGCAGAGGAGGTTGTTCCGGGCTCACTTGGAGGAGGCAGGAGCAGACCACACAGACCTGCTGCTGCACATGGACGTCAGGTGGCTAAGCAGAGGTAAATTTCTGGCCAGATTCATTGAGCTGTTGCCTGAGATCAGGGATTTTCTGAAGCTGTCAGGTCATGGTGGACATTCAAAACTCGAGGACACCCAGTGGCTTTTGGATTTAGCCTTCCTCACAGATCTCACCAGCCTGCTCAATGAACTGAATTTGGAGCTTCAGGGAAAGGACAAAAACATAATTCACATGATCAGTTCTGTGAGCACCTTCAAAAGCAGGCTGCAGCTGCTCACAAGTCGGCTGCAACGCAGGGACCTGCGAAACTTCCCACACATGGAGGCAGAGCTACAGCGCCAAGGGAAAGAGGTCACACAACTGGACAGTGCACACTATTCTAAGCAGGTTCAGAGCATCTCAGCAGAATTTGAGAGACGATTTAATGACTTTTCCTCCATCGAGCCTATTACCAGCTACATGTGTTATCCTTTTGGAAATGTTGATGTGGATGACATTGTGTCCAAATTGGTGTCCGTGTTTCAGCTGGACATCTCTTGTGTTGAAAATGAGGTGTTGACTCTGCAAAATGACATTGGGATCAAATCCAGAGCATCACCTGGCGTGAATGGAGAGTTCTGGAGTCTGCTGTCAGAAGAAAAGTATCCTAACATCCGAAGATGTGCTTTGAACTTAACAGCACTTTTTGGATCGACCTACCTGTGTGAGTCTGCTTTTTCACACATGAAAATCATCAAGTCCAAAACCAGATCCACAATGACTGATGATCATCTGGAGACCTGCCTGCGCCTTGCAACCACCTCATACTGCCCTGCCTATGAGACCCTGGCCTCCTCCTCTCAGTGTCAGAAGTCCCACTAAGGTAGAGACACATTTATTTTATACAGCTTGCATAAAAATTGTCTCCTATAGACTTGTCACAATGTGTCTGTATGTTGTTTTTTTATTAAATTTTAGACCAGACTAGTTAGCTAGCTAGTGTTATTTATTTATTTATTTTGCAGTTTGGGTGTGCCCTTCATTTTCTGTACCTAATGTGTGTGTGTGTGTGTGTGTCTTGTCTTATAACCAGGTGGAACTCTGAATGGCCCTTTGAAGCCAGCATTCTGGACCAGTGAGGGACTGCAGCACCTGCAGATGACACACCATCCTGCTGCACAGAGCAGCTGCCTAGTTTTGATATTTAGGTTTTATTGAGGTTTGAAATTGTTGGAGATTTGTAAATCTGCACCTTTGTAACTTTTTGTAAATAGTTCAGTATGTTAATGAGTGAGTTTTATATTGTTCAGTTCAGTTGTTTATTCGTTTCTTTAAAAAATATGGTGTGCTTTTCAAATATTGTGTTCTTTTACTTTGATAAAATACTTTAATTAAATAAAACTAGCAACACATTACGTTCTGTTTTATTTACTTTAAAGAAGTGAGGAGTAGAGAGATGAAAAATTATGTTTTTTGATACTGAGACTGGACGAGTAGCCCTCGGCAAACTGCCAACTTCAAAAGTAGCCCTTGGTTCAAAAAAGGTTGGGCACCCCTGCCTTAGACGCTCAGGGCCCTAACAGGGCAGAGCGCGTTCAGCCACCTCTGTTCTTCAGTTAGAACAGGGGGAGGAGGAAAAGTTGACAGCTCAAAGTCCAGACTTCTTGGATTTAAAGTTGGTACTTTTGGCACATATGCAGGGTTTGGACGCAAGGTGACCTTTGACCTGTCTGGGGCAAATCTGGTACACATTGGATGCACAGATAATGTGTGGAGGTCACCCACGCGTTTTGCTGAGCACAGAGCTAAGAGCAATGCAGTTTTATAAGATAACAAATCTATCTTAATGCTGCTAAGAGGCTCAAATAGAGGCTCACACAAAGCATCCATGACTAACTGTAGGTCCCACTGGGGGGCCAAAGTCTTGCTTGGAGGTTTCTTCCTTAGCACGCCCTTCATGAATCGTATCATGAGAGGGTGGGCACCAGGTGATTTACCTCCCCAGCCCTCATGGCATGCCGAGATGACTGACAGAAAGACCTTAATGGTGGAGAAAGAGCGGCCCTTCTCCAACAGGTCCTGTAGAAAGGTGAGGAGCTGGACTAAGTCACAGGAATATGAAATAATATTCCTCTCTAGACACCAGGCCTCAAAAACACGCCACTTGCGAGCGTAGAGAGTCTGAGTAGACTGTGCTCTCGTTCCCTGTATTGTGTTTACCACATTACTAGGTAGTCCTGAGGCCATTAATCGGTCCCTTTCAGCAGCCAGGCCCAGAGCTGCCACAGTTCTGGGCGTGGATGTAGGATCTGCCCATGGGCCTGGGTCAGCAGGTCCCTGTGGGGGGTGGAGAGGGGCAGCTGCCATGGTGTCCCCTCTAGCATTGAAATCACCTCTGGGAACCATGCTTTCTGCGGTCACCTGGGGGCTATCAGTATTAGCGAGAGAGCTCCCTGGCGTACAAGTTCCAGCGTTGCCTGAATCAAGGGAATAGGTGGAAACACGTAATACAGCCTCCCCGCTAGCCAGCTATACGTCAGGTCAGCGCCGGCCCAAGGCATAAGCAAGGTAAGCGACCACTTGGGGCCCCAAGGTCACAAGGGGGGCCCCAGGCCCCTGAAGATGAACAGTTTTTTTTTTAATGATATGATTCTATTAAACACAACTTCATCATAAAGTTCAGATTTTTATTTTCATATTGATATGTATACCATATAAATCATATATTTTGTGTGTATGTATATTTGATTACCGTATTTGTCGGCGTATAAGTCGCACCTTTTTGCCTACATTTCCAAGCCCTGCGACCTATAGGCCGGTGTGACTTATACGTCGATTTTTCCAATATTTTGGTCATAATTTGACTTTGGTAAAAAACTCCAAAAATGGTGCAGTACCAGTTTCGGCCGCTCTGGGCGCTAAGAAACCCTTTACAGTACCTACACTGTTGACTGGTCTCCATCCAAGATGAAGATGAAGATGAAGACTTCAATGGTTTTGAATAAATAAATAAAAACCGTAAAATAAATACAGTATCTGTTTCTGTCATCATTTTAAACTGAGACACGTTTTTTACTGTAATGTCAGCTAATAAAAATATATTTTTATGTGTTTATCTTTAAAGATCAATGATGAAAGACACAAAATATACAAAAATTATGTTAATTTATTAATGAAAAGTTCAACTAAGACACATCAAACAAAATACTGTAGTTTTTAAGTGATAATCTTGTCAAAAGTCCTTCCAAACAATTTGGCAGCCAGTCCATTTTGGGCAAACACCAGTTCACGTGAGGTGCGACCTATAGGCCGGGGCGACCTATAGGCCGGTGCGACCTATACGTTGATTTTTCCATTTAATTGGGCATAATTAGGCTGGTGCGACTTATAGGCCGACGAATACAGTATTTAGAATCGCTCAAAAAAGGAAATAAAGAAATGACCGGTCGTTGGGGGGACCCCCCCTTAGGCGGGCCCTAGTTGATCACGTTTCAGCTCCTTCTCATGCAAAGTGAAGTACGCAACGCATCCAAGCTAATTAAGCACCTGTGGAGATAACTAACACTAAATAATGTCGCAAAAAAGGGCATATCCTTCAGGGGCTGAAAAAAGGAAGAGAAAAAGAGAAGAAGAAGAAAAGAAACTGCAAGATAAAGGTATGTTTGTACAAAGTACGTCTCTTTTATCAAAAAATATTTGTGCAGCAGCTAATGGAGAAAAAGCTAGCTAGCAATCTATATCATTTTTTTCCCTTTTCATTTATTTTTTGGCTCAAAACAGCATTTTTGCTAATGCTTGATAGCAATAATTAAAACTTCACAATACATAACATTTGCTAGCAAAATGTTTTACATCAGGCTATATTGATGTATTAATAACAGCTTATAGCTATGCTTGAGTTGGCAATATGTTGTGGACTGTTGAGCATGATAATTTATTTGACTAAAATAAACAATTTTTACACAAACTTGTGTGAAATTCTGCAGGAGCACTGTTAAAATATTTTGGCAGCACAGAAACATCTCAGAGCATGTCCACTTTACCAGGATCAGCTGTGGGCAGTGCATCAGGTAAGAGAAAGACTCACCATGCAGCATACAATTAATTTTTAGTTATAATTACACTCCAGAGTCTGTAATGAAAGTATGCAAGGAATGTGTGTGCATATGTATGTATTTCATCTTATGTCCATCTTTGTCCTCTTCAGAGCTAAGTGTAGCACCTCCATCCTCTGTGCCTACTACAATCATGTCTGATCTACCTGGTAAGTTAACTGCATAAAATCCTTTTTGGAGGATCGCTTTCAGTCCCTGGGAGAGGTCAGAGGCATTTTTGGAGTGCTTCTGAACTTTGTCCAGCTTGACACACAGATGAAGAAGGACCAGTGTAAAATCCTTCAAGACAAACTTACCTTTAGAGACCAGTCTGATATTGATGGGAGCGCACTGGTTACAGAGATGGAAAACCTTCCAGAACTCCCTGATGCACAGATGACACCATTTGAACTTCTCACTTACCTCTCTCAAAATGAGATCTGTGAGTTGTACCCAAATCTGTGGATTGCTCTACGGATAGCCTGTACTCTCCCTGTTACAGTCGCATCTGCAGAGAGAAGCTTTTCCAAGCTCAAACTTATAAAGAACTATTTGAGATCTTCTATGGCACAAGAACGGCTCAGTGGACTAGCAGTGATTAGTATTAACAACAAGGTTAGCGATCAGATTTCTTACAGTGATGTCATAAATGACTTTGCAACCAGAAAAGCGAGGAAGCAGAGGTTTTAAGAGGTGAGAAAAAGTTGTTAAGCATTTTTAGTTAAGCTTTAGCAAATTGTTGCATACAGTTATATCGTTTTAAGAACTAATTAGCCAACTACATTTACTTTTTTAAACCATTACACGTGGTCTAAAGTGATTGTTCATTTACATTGTTTAAGTATTTTCTTGATTTCAAAAATCGGTTTACGGCGCTGCGTAGGAACGGATCAACGTCGTAAGTTGAGGACTACCTGTATGTGTCCCTCTACATCTTAGAGGGACACATAAAGAGAAGTCAAAGATCACAGTTGTGAGCTTTGATATTACTTTATCAGTCAAATCAAATAAATTTCTATGTTTTTAATGCCATAATTATTAATCAAACATAAAATATTAAATTTTTAGAAAGTTTGATTTTACGAGTTTATTCATAGGCAGTTTTATCAATACATTCTGCCACGTCTGGCCTTCTGAGGACATTCATGAACTTGATGTGGTCCAAAATTAAAATAAGTTTGACACCCCTGCAATAAATTACATATATACATTAAAAAGGGCTGTCAGAGTTGCAATACGTTTTATCGGGAGAATGATAAAACCATCTGACCGTTGATTGCAGTAATTCACATTATTAGTAGAAACAGAGGGCCCCCATCCACATTTCGCTTAGGGCCCCAAAGAGGCTTGGGCCGGCCCTACGTCAGGTCATCTGTCCCCAGCGGTGTATCTGTCTCCCTTATCAAGTGATACAGGGGGCAGTGCGTGTTGTAGCTGCAAGTGAACCGATCTACGTCGGCCTTCCCGTATCGTGCCCAGACCTGGTCCACGATGCATGGGTTCAGCCGCAACTCCGAGGAGAGGAGGGGCCCTCTTGAGAGGGCATCTGCCCCGTGATTCAGCTTGCCTGGTATGTGGGTCGCCCTCAGCGACAAGATCCGGGAGCTGCACTATGTGAGCAGTTTCTGTGTCAACCTGAGGAGGGGCTGGGACCTTGTCCCGCCTTCTCTGTTGATGTAGGACACTGTAGTCCTGTTGTCTGATTTTATCAGGACATGTTGTTGTGCAACCAGCCCCTTCCTGTAAAAGTGTTTCAGAGACAAAAACACTGCTTTGAGTTCCAGGAAATTTATATGGAGCTTGGCCTCCTGCTGTTTCTAGACCCCTTGGGCGTACTGGTTTCTGCAGAGACCTCCACATCCAGTTTTTGACAGGTCCGTGGTGACCAGGACTCGTGACAACACTCTCCCCAGCGTGACATTTTTGCTGAACACTGTAGGGGCCTTCCATGGCACCAGAGCCCTCATGCACTCTGGGCCAATCAGTATCCCCCTCGTTCATCAAGGGAGGGCAGGTTGCATTTGTTTGTTGATCAATATCTGTAGACGGCGCATTCTTAGGCCCTGTTTACACGGACACTGTGTGAGGGAAACGGAACTTATGGGCATGTTAATTAGTTTAAAAGTTTTGCGTTGACACGGATCTGACACGGATCTGCTCGAATCTCCCTCCTCCCTCATGCCCCCCCTCTTACACCCATTGCGCATGCGTGCTGCTGAACCTTCACCCACTGCGCATGCGTGCTACCTCACTCTGCTGGCAGTCTGCTACTTTCTTTTGTGCTAAAAGTTGAGCTAGCAACAAGTTAACAATAAGTTAAAGCTGGATTTTGGATAAGAGTCGACAGATTTGACACCAAGCGGGACTCTCTTCATCTAACAAGCTGCACACCAGACGCTGAGTGGACTGTGGACCAGAACCGGACTTTACTCCGTGATAAACAGCTGACTTACAGCAGGTAAATCAACGTTCTTAATATAATGTTTGCTTGTGTTTACTTTGATCACACAACAACAGAGTTTTTATTTATTTATTTATTTATTTCTGCCAGGTGGAGAAGCTGTCGTTCCAACAGGCTGATGGTTCTGAGGTTCTGATGGGTCCAGATGAACACACAGCAAGAGTCCAGTTCATTAACGTAGTTACAGTTCGGTTCACGTGTTTTAATAGTGTGTTCAGTTTAATTCTCAGTGTTTGTGTTGTAAACTTTGTGGTGCTGAATAAATAAATAAATAAAAAATAAACCTGGTGTCTTCATTTTCACAGCACGTTACGCACTGTTTAAAAAATGTAACGAGTCCAGATAGATACTGTAGTTCAGATAAATTTACATCTCCCACGCCAACATAAATACTGTTTATTATTGTTAAACTGTTATATTTTGCAGCGTGACACGTGAAATGTCAGACTGTCCGCGCATGCGGGCTGCGCGCATGTGGTTGACACAAAAGCTCCACGGGAGATGTTTACATTATCAGCGGGGGGTCAGCGAAAAACTTCCACCTTGAGAGCAGGATCAGAAAAGTATCGGAGTCAAAGAGGGGGGCCAGCAGCGTCGTGTAGGCGATAAGCAAAGTCGCAAAGAGAAAGTAGCGGTTACACTCAAAATACGCGCCGTGTAAACTGGCTTAATAAGGCCCGAGGCACGTAGACAATAGCTGCTGCCAACAGGCCCAAGAGACGCTGGCACAGCTTGAGAGGCACCCTCTGGCCTAGCTGAAAACATGCTAGGCAGAGGTAGAGGGATGAAACCCGTGCCTCTGAGAGCCTTACCCTGTACAAAATGGAGTTGAGCTGTACTCCCAGAAAATACGGTAATCTGAGATAGGGTCAGATTGCTTTTTTCCAGGTTTATAACAAAACCTAGAGCTTCCAGGTGAGACATCACCCTCTCTGCATGCTGCTGTGCTTGGACTCTGTTGTGTCCAAGTATTAGCAGATCGTCCAGATAGTTCAGAACTCTGACCCCTTGACCCCTCAGCAAGGTCAGGGCCGCATCCAGGCATTTTGTAAATGATCGGGGGGTGGTTTTCTGGCCAAAAGGCATTGCCAAGAACTCGAATGCGGTGCCCTCAAAGGTAAAGCAGAGATATTTTCTGTGGCAGGGTAGGATGCTCACGTGGAAGAAAGCGTCTTTCAGATCAACCGTGCAGAAATAATCTCTCGGTCGAACCGAGTGGATGACTTGTTTGAGTATCAACATCCTGAATTTGTATGTTTTTATTCTTCTATTCAGACCCCGGAGATCCAGGATGGGTCTCAAGCTCTGATCCCATTTCGGTACCAGGAAGTACTTGCTGTAATGGCCCTTTTTTACATCGTGAGCAGAGACCATTCTGATAACTCCTTTCTGCATCATGGTTGAGATCTCGTCTCTTAAGACATGAGCATGGTCTGGGCGTATGGAAGACGACAGCACCCCCGTGAAAGGAGGTGGCCGCTTGTAGAACTGCAGTCGGAGACCAAGGGTGACAGTGGACGTGACCCACGTGCTTGGATTGCATGCGTTCCAGGAGCTAGCATGTGCGCTCAGTCTGGAAGGCATGTGTATTCTGTGATGTTTGTGTGTCAAGGGGATGGGAAGGGAGGTGAATGGCCCCCTCTCGTTCACCCTCTGGGCGACTTGCCTGTCCCTCTGCAGTAGCTGGAGGGTCTGTCTGGTGTTGACAGACCTCTGGCTCCCAGCGGGGGCTCATTGTCTGCCCCGGCTGTTTGTGTCTCATGAGGGTACGGGTGACCATGTGTGAATGTTGGCCCCCTCACTTTATCTGACACGTTTTGCATAAAAAAGGTGCTATGTTTTTTGGGGTTTTTTTTTAGTCGACACATAGGACATTATGTGTTTTGAGACATTATTGCTGTGCTTTAAAGAACATGTCTTTATTACATCAACATTTGAGTGATTTTTGTACATATATAATTTACACCAGATAAACGTGGCTTTTTACACACAAAGTCTAGCTTCAAAAGGTCGGTCTCCCCTTTGTTCACATGGGTGGAAGCACCTAAAAAATAGCGAGGCGGCCCTGCATCAGGATGGCTTCTGTTTTCGGCCCTTGTTCGTTGAGGAAGACCTCGGTAAGCCTGCCTGACGTGGGACAAATCTGTGCCTTCCCCAGGCTTGGCCAGCCTGGGATGGCCCTGTAGCGGGCTTTGGCCGCTGTTCTCCGTCGAGCGCTGGCCGTTTCTGTGGGGGGCGATGTGTGGCCGAGTGGTGATGAGGCTGAGCGCCCCTGTGTCCACTAGCGTCTCTGGGTTGCACGAAAAGCTTTCTGGGCATCCCCTCACGCAAGGCCTCGGCCTGTTTCCTTCTCTGTTCCAGCTTGCTCTGAATCTTTTCGAGAGCGCCACCAAAAAGCCCAGTGGGCTCGATGGGATTATGGAGGAACGGGTTCCATTGGGCCTCTGGCAGGTCTGTCAGTGTTAGCCACAAATGGCCCTGAGCGATGACAATCTCGGCCATACTTCTCCCCTGAGCGATGGTGGCTGTCCCCATGAGGCGAAGGGCAAAGTCTGTTGCTTTGCGGGCCTCCTCCAGAACGTTGGCCGCCTTCTTTTTGTTGGAGGTCTGCTGGAGCTCCTGGAGTTTTTCCGCCAAGTATGTCTCCATCATAGCTGAAGCGTTCATGGCGCGGACTGCATGGCCTTGTGCTTGGTAACACTTTTCGAGCTGGGAGGCCGACACCCGACAGGCCTTGCTAGGCAGAGTTGGTTTGGAGCCAGAAGTTCTAGGGGCTAAATGTGCTGCCAACGTATCCTCCATCTGGGGAATGTTGGCCATGCCAGCTGCCTCCATTCCGGCAACGTCCGGGAACTGGGAGAGAGGCAAAGTCAGTGGAGCCCTGGGTTCAGCCCAGGTGCGAGTCAGCTCCGTCTGGAAGACGGGAAAAATAGGTATCCTGTGCCTCGTGGCCGACTGCTGCTTGGCAAAGAAGAAATTCCCCGCAAACCTTGTTACCTGTTGTCGAGGTGGGGGTTCTGGCCAAGTTATCCGCAACGTGACAGTTGCTCTGCGACATAGCTCGAACAGAGCGGGGACAGACACATCAGTCTCTGGTTGACCTGCCGCGGGGATCTGGGAGAAGTCCCGTCTTCTCCTTCGTCCTCGTTGTCGGCTTTATCGTAAGTTATTTTACCCGAGGCTGTTAGCGAGAGCTCATCTGCTCGTAACAAGTCCCTCATGTCAACTCGACGGTGGAGTCCCCCAGGGGGACCACCATGTTCATGTTTCCTCCCCAGTGGGCTTGAACACTGTCCTCCAAGTTGACAGCCTCAAGCTCCGCCGTGGGAGTGATCACTTTGTCGAGGAGCGGTTCCCATGCCGTTATGGAGCCGCCCATGGCTTTGACCACAAAGTCCATGCACCTCCGTCTCTCGGCCTCACGTAGCTGGTTGCAATGAGTGCAGGATTCGGGGGAGTCCAAAGCCGTTTTTGCGTGTAGCATCCCTAAGCAGATGGGACAGTTCTCCTCGGTGTCCATCGCTCAGAGGGAATAGCCACATCTGCTAGGGCAGGCTCGGGAGCCGGGGCTCGCTGGCCTGCTGTCCTTGTTGGAGTTCTTCGACTTCCTCTTGCTCTTCTCCGGAGCCATGGCTGAGAAGAGACGTCGAGTTGTAGCCAGTGAGCCGTCCGCTAACCGTGGCGAAGACGTCCTCACGTCGAGCTGCTCTTGGTAGCTAGCCGCAGCCGTTAGCTACGCAGGTAGCGTGGCGCAGTTTAGCTTTGTCTCGTAGCTGAGTTGCTAAAACAGCAGAAGGAAAAACCCTTGAAATTTAAGTCGACGACACTGGGTTAGCCTCCGCTAACCCAAGTGCTCACAGGAAATTTCTCTGTAACGCTCAGGGCAGGGAGCGAGCTCACCTCCAGTCGAGCGATCAACTCACAGAGAGTCCTACGAAGTTCAGGTGTGAAGCAAGGTGAAGGGCAAAAGAGAATGAAGGTGGGGCGTCAGCTCCTTTTATGCAAAGAGGGCCGGGCCTCATTGCTGACGCTGACGCCCACCTGCCTTTAGAAAAGGCGTGATTGTATTACTTCAGGTGAACCGCGCGGCGGCGTAATTCCCATAGTCGATGTGTTGCACTGAGTGTACTGACTGATAAGGGAACTGCACACATCCTTACATCGGACAGATGGACGGACGGACGTGGAATATTATAAGACAGAATATTATAAGACACATGGACAGACAGATGTCCATCAATCCGTCCGTCTTTTATATCTGTCTATCTAACTGTCTATCTATCTATCTATCTATCTATCTATCTATCTATCTATCTATCTATCTATCTATCTATCTATCTATCTATCTATCTATCTATCTATCTATCTATCTATATATCTATATATCTATATATCTATCTATCTATATCTATGTATATCTATCTATCTATCTATCTATCTATCTATCTATGTCTATCTATCTATCTATATGTTTAAAATCTGCTTCTTCCATCTTCGTAACGTCTCCAGACTTCGCCAATCTCTAACTTTTTCTGGTGCTGAGAAGCTCGTCCATGCTTTTGTCTCATCCAGGCTTGACTACTGCAACTCCCTCTTTATTGGAATCCCTAGCAAATATCTTCAGAAGCTTCAATATATTCAAAACAGTGCAGCAAGGATTTTGTTGAGAGCTCGTAAATTTGAACATATCACGCCCATTCTCCATAACCTACATTGGCTTCCTGTCACCTACAGAATTCAGTACAAAACTGCTCTCATTCGCTGGAGCGGTTTGCAGCCGAGTGTGATGCGGCCGGGATGAGGATCAGTTCCTCCAAATCCGAGGCCATGGTCTTGAGCCGGAAAAGGGTAGCATGCCCTCTCCGGGTCGGGGATGAGGTCCTGCCCCAAGTGGAGGAGTTTAAGTATCTCGGGGTCTTGTTCACGAATGAGGGAAAACTGGAGCGTGAGATCGATAGGCGGATAGGTGCAGCATCCGCAGTGAAGCGGGCGCTGTACCGGTCTGTCGTGGTGAAGAGAGAGCTGAGTCGAAAGGCAAAGCTCTCAATTTACCGATCGATCTACGTTCCCACCCTCATCTATGGTCATGAGCTTTGGGTTGTGACCGAAAGAACGAGATCTCGGATACAAGCGGCTGAAATGAGTTTTCTCCGCAGGGTGTCTGGACTCTCCCTTAGAGATAGGGTGAGAAGCTCAGTCATCCGGGAGGGACTCGGAGTAGAGCCGCTGCTTCTCCACATCGAGAGGAGCCAGTTGAGGTGGCTCGGGCATCTGGTTAGGATGCCTCCTGGACGCCTCCCTGGTGAGGTGTTCCGGGCATGTCCCACCGGGAGGAGACCCAGAGGAAGACCCAGGACACGCTGGAGGGACTATGTTTCTCGGCTGGCCTGGGAACGCCTTGGGATTCCCCCAGAGGAGCTGCTCTTTGTGGCTAGGGAGAGGGAAGTCTGGGCCTCCCTACTTAGGCTGCTACCCCCGCGACCCGACCCCGGATAAGTGGACGAAAATGGATGGATAGATGGATGGATGGACTGCTCTCATTTCACACCAATGTTTACACGGAACTTCACCTGATTATCTAAAGGACATTCTTGCACCATATTCATCCACCCGGTCTCTACGATCACAGAACAGTAATCTCCTTCACATTCCGCAAATCAAATTAAGGACCATGGGAGACCGGGCATTCTGTGTGGCTGCCCCCCACCTATGGAACTCCCTCCCTGACGACCTGAGAGCTCCACAGTCACTGGTTGACTTTAAAAACAGCTTGAAGACCTTTCTTTTTAAGCGAGCCTACTCTGTCTCCTCATGATTTTATCTTTGATCTTAGTTGATATTATTATTGATTTTACTTGTTTTTTCACTTGTTTTATTTTTGATTTTGTTGCACTTTGTAGCACTTTGAGATTTTTATTAATGAAAAATGCGTTATAAATTAAATTCATTATTATTATTATTATATCTATCATATATAACAATCCATCTATCGTATATATCAATCTATATCTATCTAATTATCGTATATATCTATCTATATCTATCGTATATATCTATCTATATCTATCTATATCTATTTATATCTATCTATATCTATCTATCGTATATATCAATCTATCTATCGTATATATCTATCTATATCTATCTATCTATCTATCTATCTATCTATCGTATATAACTAGCTATATCTATCTATATCTATCGCAAACTTTATATCTATCTATATCTATCTATATCAATCTATATCTATCTATATCTATCTATCTATCTCATATATCTATCTATCTATCTATCTTATATGTCTATCTATATCTATCATCTATCTATCTATATATCTATTGTATCTATCTATCTATTTATCTATCTATCTACATCCAACCCCCGACTTAAGAATGACTTCGGGACCTAAGAACCGTTCGCAGGTCGATCTGTTCGCAGGTCAGTACTTCCGTCCACTCGTCACTCGGGGATGTCCTGTTTTATTTTATTTTTTTGTGGTACCAAGTACTGTACTTCGCCTATCCTAACACACCTAACACAGTGTAATTAATTAATACAGTACAGTAATAAAAATATAAATTAAATAAAAATATAATTTCTTACTTTGAGGTGGTCAAAGCCGCTGCTGCGTCCCGTGTTAGCTCCCGTGTTAGCTTCTGGAGCTAGCCAGGCCGGAGGTGTTCGCGCGGCGGCCTGGCACGATCGGCGATAAATCCGCGGCTGCCTGAGACATCCACAAAGTTCACAGAGACGTTTCCAGCTAGTAATTAATCCATATGAGGCGATCCTGGTCACCAGTCTTCAAAGGCCGGCTCCCGGCAGCTAACCTAAAATGGCGTCCGGTGTTCTACATTAACTTGTGACCGTCTAAACTGGAGACCTTCAAAGGCCCCCGTGACTGAACCTAAAATGGCGTCCGGTGTTCTACATTAACTTGTGACCGTGTAAACTGAAGACCTTCTTCTTGCTGCGCAAGATTGCGCAATCATGACAAAAATGATCAGAAATGATCATTTTTATCATAATTATTATTTATAAAGCCTTTAAAACAACCACAGCTGCAACAAAGTGATGTACACATGAAATTAAGAACATTTAAACACAAAAAAAAAAAAAATATATATATATTTTTTTTAATACAGTAATTTCATATTTTTATTAAATATGATACGTTCGTAGGTCCGGGCGGCCGTAGGTCGATGGAGTCGTAGGTAGGGGGTCACCTGTATATATATATATATATTTATATATACATGTATACATATATATATATACACACATA
>JBBPBX010012419.1:0-16482 GCA_038048925.1 Garcialebias charrua
GTAATTCAGGAGCCATGAAGACCAGCAATTGCATTGTAAATCGTATGATTTGCAAGAAGCTGACATGTCTTGAGTACCAAATGTCACAAATGGAGGCATCACGAGTGGAGTGACAGTGCTATCAGGCTGTTGTTGGAACATCAGCCAAAACATTGAGCTATGTTCTCAAGGCACAGACGACTTGTATTACTAGATGAAATCTTCTAGGTTGCGTTTGCATCTGACCTGGTGGTTATTTTGTCCACTTGGATTGAACAAATGTCATAGTGGCCCAATGTTGGACTCGAGGAGGGCACCCACATACATAACATGAATGTTGTGGCTGCCCAAAGTCAACTACACCAATGGAGGATGAATATATTATGTACCCAGCATGATCTAACCCCATTACACTTCTACCTGTCTTTTGGACATACACATTGGACTCTTTAGAACACTTTGTGTCATCCCACATCTTGTCTTGACAACTGTCATCAACTGAATTATGAATACACCATCCCATGCCTAGGCTGCAGAGATAACTTTGAATTTATGTGGATAGACCAGTGGATCATCAATGGATGAGAAACTCTAAACAACCAATGTGTCATAAAATGGAGACATGGGTTGAGGATGAGCTTCTTCATGTCCTATTCAATGACGACAGTTGGATTGATGAATCTACTACAAATGGCAACAGTCTGTTGGTGTGGCAGTGTCCAGGAGAGAGGACCAATCCTGTTCATGTAGGGACAGCTGTGGCTGAGTGGTTAGAGCAGTTGTCCTCCCAACGTGAGAGTTGGGTTTTCGATTCCACCAGCAGTCACATGCTGAAGTGTACCTGGGCAAGACACTGAACCTCTCATTGCCTCTGATGTTTGTCCCATGGGTGTATGAATGTGATCCAAAGCACTTATTGTTATTTGTAATGTTATAGTAGAGTGCTGCCTCTACTAAATGAATGAGGACTGAATGAGGGCACAGGTAGTGTTAAGCACTTTGAGTATCTTGATCAGATAGAAAGGTGCTATACAGGTTTAGTCCATTTACCATTCATGTAATAGAGTGTTACTACACCATACTGTGGTGATCTATAGGGTATAATAACTTTAGGTCATCTCTGGTAATGGTAACTTTCAGTGCTACAGTGGTGACATCCTGTGTTTGGCATGTCTTATCCCTCCTGAAACTGCCCCTGGTACAGTCTTTCATCAAGACAACACCTGTTCACCTGTCTATGACCTGCCTGACTCATGTTGAGGTTCTACGGGCGGCAGTGGCATAGTGGTAATGGCAGTCGTCCCCCGATTGGAATTGGAGGTTCGAATCCCGAGTTCCCACACCATGTGTCGTTGTGTCCCTGGGCAAGACACTTAACCCCGAGTTGCTCCCGGTAGGACTGGCTGGCGCCTTGCATGGCAGACTACCGCTACCGGTGTATGAATGTGTGTATGAATGTGTGGATGGCTGGTGCTGTAAAGCGCTTTGGGGCCCCTAATATGGGGCTGGAAGGCGCTATATAAGTAAGCTCCATTTACCATTTACTATAGTCAGCCATGTCCCCAAATCTTTCCCTAAACAAATGTGTGTGAAATCAACTTGGATATTATTTATATGACCCAGTGTCAATCTGCTAGCTCTTTCAATGACCAGTTTCAACAGCTGTAGGCCAACTTGTGCAGGAGAGAAACAACCATTGTGTGATTCTACTGAATTGCCATTTGTATCCAGAGGTTTCCACACCCTACTGACATGAAATCAGCAGCACACTTGTACTGCCAATTTGTATTCATTTATTCTCATACAGGAATCATTGCAATGATGTCACATGACCTTTCAACACACATGGTGTTATTGTATTTTTACCATTCCACCTGGGTGCACAGCTTTACTTTATTGTAAGCTTGCACAATCCCTTTCACAAGTAAGGCAAAATAATTCAACCACGGGATACAGTATTGATTTTCACATATTTTATGGGAATAATCAAAGCCATGGTTGGCGCCACTGCAAAAAAATATTTTTTATTTTATTTTTTTCAGAATTTGAGGTACTTTGAATGACCTCTTGTGGTTGACTTCAATAATGTTGTTTTTTATTTAGGAACAACACTCTTTTGACAGTTTTCCTACAACGTGTTTTTAATTTAATGAGTTTTTATGTGTTGCATATTTCAGCAGTTTGCATCATGTTGCTGTCATGGGTTTCATTTTATTTTATTTTGAGGTTATTTTCCTAACCTGACATGTTTTTGACAGTATTCAAGCATTATTTTCCCTGTAGTTGAACAAGTTTAGATTTCTATTATTACTTGAACTAAAGCAAATAAATATGATCTGCTAAGATTATGGACAATTTTTTCCAAGTTTTTTAAACTGTTGTATTCTAGAGGTTGTATAAAAAATGGTTGTGCCATTCTTTTTTAATAATTATCTATATAACTTTATTTTCAATTACATAAATGACTTGTGCTGTGTGACACCAAACAGACTAGGGTTTATAACCATGAGTAGCTGATGTTTAAGGCCTTTGTTGTAACTCAGACATTTGAGGTGCTCACAGCCTGCAAGCAAAATGAAGAATTTTACAAAGTTCAACTATGACAGGTTTTAAAAAATATAAATGCTCTTTTTGGGAAGAGAGAACATACTGCTGTTAAAGAATGCAGTGATTTTCACACATTTTAAGGAAATGTGAATAAACAAATAAATCAATGGGAAGTGGTATAAAATGTGTTCTTTAATATTATTTTTATTTTATTTTATTTATTAAAGTTTGTATTCATTTTACATATAAAAAACACAAAAGATAATGGGAAAAAACATTTCATAAATATGTGAAAGACTCAAAATACATAAAATGAAAGGTGGCAGAAAGAAGAAAATTTTCTTATTTTGTCTGCCCCTTTAAAAAAAAATAAAAAATTACAAACAATCAATTTAAACAATAATCTTCCAGAAACAACAGATCAATTTAGTAACATTTCACACTCAAACATTAGGATGCATTACTTAAAGGAGAAATGTAATCAAATCTGAAAAAATCGATATAACAAGAATTTCATATAGTAAATAACACACATAAACATACTTAGTATGCTTTTTTCAAGTCAGTAGCTTAAAGAAATAGTTTTTTACATTTTTCCTGCTACATGCCGAAGTACAGTGATTTCTGTAGTAATTTTCTGGACGCACTTTTATGACACAATTAAGACCTCCTTTGCTATCTTACAATAACACTGAAGCTATAAACCCATCATTACTGTCCTCCTGTCTGTCATTTAAAATGGAAGCAGAAGACTTTTTTGAATCTGAAGGATATCACTTTAGTTTGTCAAAAACAGTTTGGTGATTTAGTGCATTAATGGGCATTTCTATCCTGGAAATACGAATAGCCGTGCGTTAGCCGCCGCATGCTAACGTTAGCATGCTAGCGCCGTATGCTAACGTGGAAGTGGGGGTGTTGAAAATGTCCTGAAACAGTTACCAATGTCTTGTTAAGCTCTGTCTTCCCCAGAACATAGTAGGATCTAAAATGATTTTTAAAGATGAAGGAGCAAGTTGAAACATGCTGTCTCCCTCCTTGCTAGCAGGCTCTATTGGGAGCTGCCTGGCTAACTAACTACGGTGGCCCTACACGGCCAAAATTCTACAGCGGCCGAATGCACAGGAGCGGTAAAAATACAATATAAAATTTAAAAAAAGTTTTAAAATCGATTTTGGGGCTTTTAGAATCGATTCTGAATCGCCAGGACTAAGAATCTTGATTCTTTAAAAAATAGATTTTTTTTGCTGCATCCTAATTGCTACACACTGAAACCTTTTTGTCCACAACTAGATACACACACTAATATTACTGTATGAGGATGAACTCCAGTTGCACTGCCTATGTCATATTCAGGGGACGGAGAGCAGGCAGGGGGAGGGGGGTCAAAAACACCAGATGAGAATTTCTTCACTTTGCAAAGTCTAAATTTGAGTTAGGATGACATTTTTGACTTGTGAAAATTTCTCAACAAGCTTATTTTATGCTTTTCATTAGACTACTATTAGCTTAAAAACACTTTTCATTTCTCCTTTAAAGCTTTAGTATTTTGCTAGCAGTTTAGACTTGATAATTTTTTTGAATTTCATCACAGAGTTTACATCTTTAACATCTTTTTCCAAAACATTACACAATTCCACTCCCTTATTCGAAATAAAACATCCCTTCAAACTAGTCCTATATCTAGGTTAAACAAACATTTCAGTTCCTTTTAAACTGTAACAGCTTTCTCTCTTTACAAAAAACATTTGAACATAATAAAATGTAATATCTTTTTTAGGCACCTGCATTTCGACATTTTATGCATTTTATTTTTAAGACTAGCCCCTAAAATCACATAAGTGACATTCAGGTGCTTTTGTAACACAACTTTGCAGATTTCACGAACATCTATGTTTTATTTTTATTTTTTTGTACAATTTCTGCAATAATAACAATTAAAAATGAGGCCAAATCACATATTTTACTTTTGTATTTTATGGAAAGCATACATATTGTACTTTTGCATAATTAAAAACAATCAAGCATAATTTCTTTCTTTTTTAAAAGATATTCCTTAAAGTGGCAGAAGACACTGAAGTAGATGCAGAAATACCAGGTAAGATTGCAAAATGGTTGCACATAAAATGGAAACATCATCTGGTTTAATTTAATGAATTGTTTTAGGATTAGTTCTAAACATTTTACGTTGTACTTTAAATATGAAAGATTTAACACTATCCACTTCAATAGATTTTAACTTTTTTTTTTTAGATAAGCTACAATTCCAGAATTTGTTAAAAAAGGAGCTGTCAAACTATTTTTTACATTATTTACAGATAAACACTCCTGTATTGTCCAGAAATCAGCCTTGGGTGCTTGGACTGCACATAATTAGCAACATCAACCATGTGCCGTCTAAACCACATGCTATCTTTAAAAAATTGCTTTCACGTTTGAGGTAGTACTTTAAAACAACCAATTCATTACTGTGTAAACAACATATTGTAAATAACTGGTTCAGTATAAATGTTTCGTAATTCTTTGCTGTTCAGCATTAAACACAAGTGGTACACCAATGTTCCCTGTCGCTGAAGGATTTGAATAGTGAATGTTTTTAGTTGTTGAGATGTGTTTTTTCTGGACTGTAACTGAACAGGGATTGCTTCTAAATCTTAATGTTTTGGTGCAAGAAATTCAAGTGGAAATGAGTTGGTGTGTATAAGAACAGATTTTTTTTCTTTCTTGTGCAATCCAGATCAAAGTGGTGGATTCTGGTGAGCAAAGTGGCCATCTTGGATTTTTAAGTGGCTAACCAATTTTCAAAACAAACCTTTCTTACACCCACTGTAGATGCAGACACACCCCAAAAAGGAAATTGTCTCGTTGCTTATTTTTTCAAATTATCCAGCTCACAATGGTTACATATATGTAAATGGCCATTTTGGATTTTGATCTGGCAACCCAGTTTTTGTAAAGAACCTTTCTTACACCTAGATGCAACCACACACTAAAATGGAAGTCCGTATCTGACTTTTTTTTTTCTCAAACTATTGCGCTCACGAGATTCACGAACGGATGGAGGTTATTTCCATTTCTCAATTTTCGCTCCACACCGTGGGACAAAAAGAACGAGGGGTGATGGAGTTAAATTTGCAAACAAATAGAACGTTGTATTAGCAGTCTTACGTTTTTATCACAGTGCTGTTGAAGTCTGGGCTCAAATGTGGAAAAATAACTTCAATTTTAAAAAAATAAACCTTAATTTGTTGACACCAGGTTTTTCTTGCACTAAACCATTCAAAGAAAATTCTCAAAACACCCAGAGTCTTTAAATATTTCTAAAAGAAAGCTGCACAGTGGTGGCAAGGACAGGGGAAATAATAATCTGAAAATAAACAGACAGTCTGACAAGGAGCAAAAAAAAATGAAGGTCTAAGTGGCGCTGAGGTTAAACAGGTAAAAGGAAAATAGACATGGTAATTGGAATAAGGGAGAGAAAGCAGGATGAAAGAAAATTCACAAATTAAAAAGCAAGTTAACTAGTTTTAGGTAGACAGAAAAAAATGCATGCATTTTATAGCAACATTGTGATTCCACAGGTAACCGTTACACATTTGTGTATTCTTACTTACCAGTCCGTGTACTGACAAACTACTGAATATAAATGTTTTCATTAAAATATATGTTTTTTTTTTCACTTGATACTTTCCTGGGGCTGGCCTGCCATCAAATCATCCTAAAGCATTTTTTTTGTTTTGATCTGTTGCCAAAGAACTTCCCCATTCAGTTTATTAGATGTGCACCTGAAACACCTGAGTTTGTGCTTTTACGTGGCATGAAATGGCATCTCACAAGCTAGGGAGCTATTCTTATTGTTATTTATATCCCTAAATTGGGTCAGGCCAAAACAACATATCTTATTTGTATTCCCACAGCAGCAAAGGAGCCGTTGGTGAGGGACTGGAAGAGAAGCTCGCGCAAATCGAAGAGAAACAGCATCGCCAGCGTCCGCAGTAAAATGGAGCACTTCAATGGGATGAGTGGCACGTTCTTCCACACTCCTTTACTTTTTTTATATTACTTTATAAAGAAAACTCATTTATTGTGACTGTACCTAACAATAAAGCACAAGCTAAGATAGAAAAAGAGCTATAGTTGCTGATAAGTTGTTTTTTTCTTGCAGATTTAAAGGAAAAGTTTTCCAGTAAAGTGGAAGGTATGTCCTGTTTTTGCCCTTATTGGAACTGGTGTTTTACTGTGAGTGTTTAATACTTTGAACACCTGTCTGATTTTATGAGTTTGCCCACTTGCAAAAAAGAACAGTCTAATATTTATGGTAGGTTCATTTAATTAGAGATAGATTGGCCAATATCCTTGAAAATCACATTAGAGTAATCCCTTGTTTATCGCGGGGGATCCGTACCCTGAAGACCCACGGTGCTAAATGCAGATGTTAAATAATTTATTTTAAATAAAAATTCCATGCCGATCGTGCGGCTCATCCATCAGTCAGCCAATTGTGTGTCATGTCAACTCTTATTTTGAAAAATCGTGATGAACGAGTCCACGATAAACGAACCGTGAAGTAGCGAGGGACTACTGTACATGAAAGTTAAACTTGATCAACTCGACCTGTCATGTCTGGATGAAGAGGAATGTTGAGTGTAACCAGAAGAACTCTATATCCATGGTCAAGCACAGACAGACCCCGCACAGTTTGGGGATGTTTGTCTGCTAAAGCTACAGGATCACTGAACTGCTTCAAGAGGTGAAATGATCAAGTCGTGTAACTTAAAATCTTAATAAGAACCATCTTTCCTCCACCAGATCACTGTGGTTGGGTTCTCCAGAATGATGGTGCAGTTGGTAGAGTTGTTGCTTCACAGCAAGTAGGTTGCTCCAGTTCAAGTCCCAGCCGGGGGTCTTTCTGGGTGGAGTTTGCATGTTCTCTCTGTGCATGCGTGGGTTTTCTCCAGGTACTCCGGTTTCCTCCCACAGACCAAAAACATGCATGTTAGGCTGATTGGTGACTCTAAATTGTCTCTAGGTTTGAGTGAGAGAGTGAATGGTTGTCTTGTTTGTCTCCATGTGGCCCTGTGTTGGACTTGCGACCTGTCCAGGGTGTACCCCGCCCTTCGCACAATGATTGCCGGACATGGGCACCGGCAACCCTCGTGACCCAAAATGGAAGAAGCGGGTAAAAGATAATGGATGGATGGATGATAACTCTAAATTGCCTCTAGGTATGAGTGAGAGAGTGAATTGTTGTTTGTCCTGTGATGGACTTGTGACCTGTCCAGGGTGTCCCCCACCTCTCACTCAGTGATGGCTGGACATGGACACCAGTGGCCCTCTTGACCCAAAAAGGAAAAAGCGGGTAAAGATAATGGATGGATGGATGATGGGCCATAAAAACACATTGCTGAGGCAACAAATGACTTCTTAAAATTTGTGGAAAATATGTTTTTTTTGTCTTTCAACTTTTATGTGACGTGTATTTTCTGAGGTTTATTTAATATTTTGCCTCTTTCCATTAAAACAAAACAACAACAACAAAAAATGCTGTTTATTTCTTTGTAAGTGGCCAAAATGAAACATCATCCATTGTCTTTACCAGCTTCTTCCATTTTGGGTCACCGGTGTCACCGGTGCCCATGTCCAGCAATCGCTGTGTGAGGGGCGGGGTACACCCTGGACAGGTTACAAGTCCATCACAGGGACACATAGAGACAAATGAGACAAACAACCATTTACGCTCTCACTGACACCTAGAGACAATTTAGAGTTACCAATCAGAACAACATGCATGTTTTTGATCTGTGAGAGGAAACTGGAGTACCCGGAGAACACCCACGCATGCACAAAGAGAACATGCAAACTCCACCCAGAAAGACCCCCGGGCCGGGATTCGAACCGGGGACCTGCCAGCTGAGAGGCAGCAGCTCTACCAGTTGTGCCACCGTGCTGCCCCAAAATGAAACAGTTGGAAAAATAAATAAATAAATCCACAATTTATTTTTTACTGTAACTTTATTCAGGATAGTTTCAGTTTTCTTAATGCCACAGAACTAAAACATTAAAAAAAAAATCCACGTTTTGCACAGTGAATCTCACCAAAGGTCTGTTATCCAAGGTATAGGCAAAAACATAAATATTTCAACACTGATTAACGACAGAGTGCCGTTGGCCATATTAACTCCTGAGCTATTTTTGATGATACCATTAGCGGTGCTGAAAAAGCATGCTCAGCATATCTTTCACGTAGATGCATAGATGATAAATAACAGCGCACTTTATTGCCCATGCCAGATTGTAAGAAAAGTGCGAGCATCAATGGAAGAGGATCCATGGTCATCACTGGGTGGAAGCTGATCAGAAGGCAGTTTCTGGCACTCTTTATCAAGCGCTTTCACCACGCCCGAAGGAGCCGCAAGGGACTCATTGCGCAGGTAATGGCCTCCGTTTGTCATATTGATGAATTGAAGGGTTACACTGGCACGGTTGCATGGGAGGGATCAAAGCAGGATTGTGTGACACACACACATTGGCTTCCAAAATCAGTTAGTGACATATATGATCGAGTGAGATCATTTAAACTCGGGGGAGAATGCATTCATCTCAGTGTAGTCAATAGTTGGTGGGGTTTAAGTTGCTTGAAAAGAAGTCCGTGGTGAAAGCAGAACATAAAGCATTGAAGAATGAAGAGCAGCTTCTGGAATGATGTAACATCAGGAAGCTGCATCTGCAACAATCATCTTCATTTCCTGGGGGCATGTGTCGTACAAGAAGACACTCGGGAGACAAAAGCAAGCTGTCCTCCGTCTCAATAATGGAGCAGAAATTTTTCAGCATTACATTTGCCCTTTGAAACTACAACACATTTGGTTAGCCATGAAAGCTGCTGACAGATAATGAAAAGTGCTCCATAACTTTCATCTGACCACTAAAAAAAAAAACTGACACTTGTGATTTGTCTGTCCCTCGTTTTACCCTGCACTAATAATGTGTTCTGATTAGGGACGCATCAACAATTACGCAGGTGACATGCTTCTATTAGCTCATTAGGTGTATGTCTATATTATTTTGTTCTTTATACACATAATTTCAAAAGTCAGAACTAATAAAGAGACATAATTTCTGCAAGTCAAATCCAATTTAGACTTGTTGCTATTTTTGAAGCATTGATTCATTTTGCCATGTTCGAAACAATGCCTAAGGTTGCCGTGACATGCTTATTGTCCTTCATCTACCTTCACATTGTGTTGGTAAAAATCGAGTAATGACATCAGTTTTCATACGTACCATTATTCTGAGTTAATTATGATTGAAATTGAGCATCCTTGTCTGTGTTGAACCATGGAGAGATGGAAAGAGAACAGGATTTCACCTTTGATAGGTTCCTCCTGTAATTTTCTGCAGTACCCGTCCCCATTAGTCACTGTCAATCTTGGACGTCCCTCTTTATTGGAAATACAGAGCAGGATAGTTGGGTGAGGGTGTGAGCGTCTAAGTACAAGGTTGCATGTCGTCCTTCTTCCTCTTTACTCATTTGACTATAGGTACCTCTTTTCCCTCTCCATTATCTCCCATTGTCAGTAAATTTGATTGTGTAGTGCAATCTCTTTGAATGCAAGCTTTCATTGGAATTTAAAAGTGATTCTGGCATGAAGCACAAAAGGAGTGATTTATTGGGCTAGAAGTTATGCATTATTTGTTATGTTGTGGTGCACGAGTTCAAGACTACAATGTCCCATTCAAGTGCAAGCACACTTTCTCTTCGTGGTCTAAAAGAGTTACAGTGACATGCAAGGGTTTTGGCACCCAAGGTAAAAATGTATGTTGCCAAGTTCTTCTTTGCCCGTTTGTTTGTACAGCACTTTGGTTGGCCTTGTCGCTGTTTTAAGTGCTAGCCTTGAAAGATTGCCTATTGTCCTCTGCCAGTGTGAGGCAATGAATGTTTGCCATATAATAACACAAATGTGTAAAAACTCAAGTGATTATCTGACATAAGCTGGATTGGCCTCACACAAAGGAATGGGTGACAACAGGTGTGTTGATCACTAACAGGTGGTATGTGAGGAGCTGAAAACAAGAACCATGGGTCATACTTGAAGGTGCAACAAACCAAAAAAAAGAATATTATCGAACAACTAAATAACCCAAATAGCAAAACCTACAGTAATTGGAATAAATAAGTGCTTAAAGATGGAAAAAAGATCAAGAAGAAAGTTCAAAGTTGAGCATGCACCAGGGTACTGTATTAAGAAGAAAGACTATAACAAAAGCTACCAAAAACATAATGGCCAAGCAATCCTTGAAGAAATGCTTATCACCGCCTTTCATGTGAGAGTTTTAAACAGAGATTATATCATGTTGGGAAATCTAGAAGTTTTTACCATTTGGGTTAAACCTTGAAAATAATGTTATGTGGCAATTGTCAAATGTCTTGCTAAGATTTGATGTTATACATTACTCCCAGCTACTACCACATCAAATTTTAGCAGTAAAAGTGACTGAGTTGTAATCAATTGTACATTTGCTCATTTTGATTAGCTGTGACGGCCATATTGAATTGAATTTATTTCAAAAGTTAATCACTTGTAGATGTGTATCGACATATTATTTTTGCAAGATTTCAATAAAATCTGTTGAATGTTTCATGAGATAAGTTGCTAACAGACTAACAGTTTATGTTAGTTTTACACAAAGCTCTTTCACAATATGTAAAGTGCACATTGTGAATGACTCTCAACTACAACCACATCAAAATTTAGCACAATATCTGCAACACTAACGGAGTTGTTGTTATTTTATGGTTTCGAATGGCAGTAGGCTGTGCCAGCCATCTTGCATTGTATTGACAAAAAAAAACAGTTTATTTATTTTATTTATATAGCGTCAAGTTATAACAGAAGTCATCTCAGGGCGCTGAACTAAAACATGCATTTACATAAAAACAAGTTAATATCATTATTTATCTGAGGAGCAGACCACTTTGAGTTTAACTCCATTGTAGTCTATCATCTGGAGCAAGCACAGAGACAGCAGTGGAAAGGAAAAACTCCCTCATGAGGAGGAAACCTCCAGCAGAACCAGGCTCAGGACAAGCGGCCATTTGCTTCGACCGGCTGGGTTTGAGAGGAACAGATACACAATGGCAGGTCCAGAATCACATGTTAAAAGAGAAATAATATCCTATGAAAACCAGTAAATTTTAACAATTCATTTAAGGAAATGAGGTCAATTTGTCCTCCAGTTGTCTATGTCTATTAGGGTTAGTCTTGTCATAACAAGCCAACCCCAACTATAGGATTTATCAAAAAGGAAAGTCTTAATCCCAGTCTTAAAACTGGACAATGTGTCAGCCTCATGGACAGAAACTGGAAGTTGGTTCCACAAGAGAGGAGCCTGATAACTGAAAGATCGTCCTCCCATTCTGCTCTTAGAAACTCTAGGAACCTCAAGTAAGCATGCAGTCTGAGAACAAAGGGCTCTGATAGGAAAATATGTAACAATAAGATCTCAAATATAAGATAGAGCTGGGTTGTTGATAGGGATGTGCGATATAGCATAAAATTCATAACACAATATGTATTGTGAAGGGTGGCGATAACGATATATGTCGCAATACAAACATTTGTTGCTTCTAGTTCATTATTTGACACAGTTACAAACGGAAAATCAGCCACTTTATCTAATAATCAAACTTCTACAAATCAAATCCCTTCCTACAAGTCAACCATCTGTTAATCACACCTTCTCTTTTTCTCCGTTCTCAGTCAGTGAGGTAAATAAACTGTTAAATGATCTTGATCCTAAAAAATCTGCAGGTCCAGATGAACTTCCACCTTATTTCTTAAGGCTGGCTGCTCATATCATCACAGTCCCTGTGACCCACATCTTTAATCTGTCCATAAGCCAAAACACCATTCCGGATGCTTGGAAAACAGCCTTTGTTCTTCCTTTGCTGAAGGGAGGTGACCCCACCTCACTGAACAATTATCGACCGATCTCTAAACTCTGCATCTTAGCCAAGGTTCTAGAAAAACTGATAAACTCTCAGATCAAAAATTATCTGGACTCATTTAACATCTTACCTCTTCATCAATCTGGTTTCAGGAAAAAACACAGCACAACAACTGCTTCTCTGAAGGTTCTGAATGATGTTGTTGAAGCATTGGATGCTAAGGACTATTGTGCTGCACTTTTCTTAGACCTGTCTAAAGCTTTTGACACTGTGGATCATAACATCCTGTGTCATAAGCTCTCAGAAATCGGTTTCTCTGATCACACCATCGGTTGGTTTTCTAACTATCTTTCCAATCGGAGGCAATGTGTTCAACATAACGGTACTTTTTCCAGCTATTTAACAGTTAAAAATGGTGTACCACAAGGCTCAGTTTTAGGACCAACTCTCTTTACAATCTACATAGCTAATGTAGGTCACTGCATCCCTGATGCATCCTTACATTTCTATGCTGATGATACAGTTGTTTACTGCCGAGCTAAAACAGTAGCTAAGGCTTTCCAGTTACTGCAATCCGCTTTTGACATCATCCAGTCAGATTTGTTCCGTCTCAAACTTGTCCTAAATGCTGATAAAACAAAAGGGATGTTTTTTTTCAAATAGGAAGGCGGTTCCAGCAGATCCTCCTCTGATTTTATCTTCAAATGGTGTCCCTATTGAGTTTGTTGATTCCTATAAATATCTGGGTATCCTGATCGATTCACATCTCTCTTTTAAACTCCACGTGGAAAACCTAGTGAAGAAACTGAAAGTTAAACTGGGTTTCTTTTTCAGAAACAGATCATGTCTAACACTGAATGTTAGGAAACGCCTTGTATCTGTGACTTTCCTTCCCTCCATTGATTACGGTGACATTCTCTACATGAATGCTCCTACAAGCACCCTGCGGATGTTGGATGTTGTCTATCATGGTGCACTAAGATTCATAACTGGCTGTGATTATCGTACCCACCACTGCACCCTGTATTCACTGGTTAACTGGACATCATTAACCTCACGCAGACTCTTCCACTGGTACATTTTCATCTTTAAATCACTTCTTGGTCTGCTGCCCTCATACATCTCCTCCTACATGTCTTTGCGTGAGTGCAGCTACAGTGTGCGCTCTCAGGACATGATTACCTGCAGTGTTCCGTCAGTGAGGACTGAACTTGGAAAAAGGGCCTTCTCCTACTCTGCTCCTGCTTCATGGAATATCTTACAAAAAGATCTGAAGCTCTCGACCTTGACTTCTCTAAATGGTTTTCAGAATCTGTTGGAATCCTGGCAAAAACCAATGCAGATTTGTTCCTGTCTTTGATTTTATACGTCTACCTTATGTTTTGCTCGTTTTTTGATACTTTGTTTAAAAAAAAAAAGTATTTCTTTCTTTTGTTTTTTCTCTTTTTTGTTTTCTATTGTTTATTGTTTATTGTTTGTTTATTGTTTATTGTTTAAGGAAATTCTACCATTGCTGTTCATTGTTCTTTAGTTTTAGCAGGTCGCTTTTGTAAATGAGCCCATGAGGTTCAATAAGATTTACCTGACTAAATAAAGGTTGAATGAAAAATATGTTTTTGGTATAAAACTTGCAATAGGAATGAAAAAAAAAGCATAGGGTGTCCTTTTGCCATAATTTATTTTGAAAACTGCTATACCACAAAATAATCTCTATTAAGACAATTTAACTATGGTACTAGGTCCAGAGAGTTTTTAAATAATTAACAACTCAAGCATTAGGCTTCTTTCTTGTAGTGCAAAACAGTGCAAAATATATCTTGTGTAGTTTTAGCCATAAGTTTTAAACTAAAGAATATGTTGTTAACTCTTAACAGTTTCCAATATTGTCACTTAAGAAATGAACAGTAACAGAGCAGCATTTTACACTGAAAACACTTCACCCTCCAACCCTCTAGAGGGCGTCTCCTTCAGCTTTAAGGAGAGCTGACAAGGCAACCAGTTTCCTCTGTGGCTTTGACCAGAGGGTCTCGCAGTAAAATCACACAACACAGCGTTCTGTTCACAGATCAGAGGGCAGGTTTCTCTAAAGCTGACCAACGCTTACTTTAACTTTCGACAAAAAAAAAAAAACTTTCAACAGAACACAGCGTTTTGCGCATGCATCCGAATATGGCAACACTACGGCAAGCCGGACGTAGTTAGCTTATAGCTTCGCTACTTAGCACTCGAAGAAAAGACTTCAACACCACTTATGCACAGTTTTAAACTAAAAAAGTAAAGATTAAATCTGACAACTCTGATTTTGCAGTTAGCCGGTAGAAGACAGATCTCTATCGTAGGCTAAATGTCTATCGTTTCTACAGTGTACCGTTTAAATCGTGCATTCCTAGTTGTTGAGGGTTTTGTACTGTAGGTTAGAAGTAAGATTTTGACATCTATTCTGGATTTAATAATAATAATAATAATAATAATAATAATAATGAATTCCATTTATAATGCACTTTTCATTAATAAAAATCTCAAAGTGCTAATTTGACAGGGATCCAATGGAGAGAAGCTAAAACAGGAAAAATATGGGCTTTCCTACCAAATACCATTTAATGGAAGTTAAGAGTCAAACTTGAGTTAACTTTCATTCTTAAAAAACAAAACCGTTGTAGATGTCAACCCAATTAATAATTTCCAAAAGTAACAAGAACATTGATTTTATATTTTGCTAAAGTATACTCAAACAAGCCTGGTTTAAATATATACAGTATGTAAAAAGAATTATTGCTCTGCATTCACCTCCAGAGGCCAGAGATAATGAAGTGTCTTGACTTTGTCCGCTAAAACCTCCCAGAAAAACTCTATTACGTTGTAGTGTTTTTGCTCAGTTTGCATCTAATCCAATTCTTTTGTTTAAGTCCCCACTAAACTTAAAGGGAGGTCTAAACTCCTGCATTGATCTTGGGATTGCTTTGACTTTGTGAGCGTAATGACTTCTCCCACATTTTCTTCCCTTAGATTTCTTTCACTGGCAGACACACCAGCTGTCACCTGCAATTACCGGAGAGAAAAAGGAAAAAAAACGAGAAGAAAAGGGGCGAGCAAACAGAACCAAAATAGTTTCTTTTTTGTGCTTTGCCATTAAAGCTTTTTCAGCCTCGTCACTGCTCTTTATCACAATTTTCAATTGTGGCAACTTCAATTGGTCTTGAAAATTGCATGCACCGCAATTAATCAAGTGTACGCAAACCTCCCCCTTAACTGCCGAACGAGCCCACCCTCTACAAATGATTAAATAGTAAAGATGTCTTACTTTTTCTTTTGTCTTTTTTGTTTTTTATTTGTTTCCTGCTACCTTTTTGTCAATTCGCATGATGTAATGAAAGAAGACTTACATGAAAAGGGTTGGATGAGATGAGGAGGTTAGCAACGAGGGTTTTTCTCTTCTTCTTTTTTGGCTAAATAACAAGATACTATAGAAAGGCGAGAAACTAATTATATGAGTGGCCAGATGACGACGGTTGTGTAGTGAGTGTTTAATCAAACTCATAAAGCATGCAGAGGAGTCCAAACAAGTCGGCGGGGAGCATATTAATGTGTCCGTGTTATTGCGTTGGTCCTGTGTTATTGTTAATTGCATCAGCCATTTTTTGCGTTTTGTTGCATGTAATGGCAGTGAGGGGGGGCTCGTGGATGGAGTAATGAAACTGGTATCTCGTTAACTGCAGGAATGTTTTCACACATGTAAACAGGGATTTGTGTCAACGTCCAGATGTGGCATAAAGATGGCCGCTTTTCCACAATATTTTAGTGAGGACAGCTCTAATTTTACCCTGTGCTATTAATTTGTCACTGTGTGGTCCTAAAATGAATCCAGCTTGTTTCTTCTGATAAAATATTTAACTTAAAAGCAAATACAGTAATGTGTTTTTCTTTCTCTATGGGTTCTCTACGTTAGAGCTGTCATAGGGCCGGAAATCCACGGCCCTACCCTACCCGAGCCCTTAGTTTAATTACCCAAG
>JBBPBX010012419.1:22614-42646 GCA_038048925.1 Garcialebias charrua
CCATTTTTATTCCAAGATTAGTAACAGAGGTGGAGAGGGGGATGTCTTGTCCAGAAAAGGAAAGTGTTGTTATAGGAGATGTTTGTACCTGGTGAGGGGTGCCAATCAGTATGGCCTCAGTCTTGGAGCAGTTTAATTGAAGAAAGTTCTGATTCATCCATGCCCTAATTGCCTCCAGGCAGGCAGAGAGGGCAGTGAGTGAAGATGGAGATGACAAGGTGGAAGATGAGGATGCTCCAGTCCTGATGTAAAGCTGTGTATCGTCGGCATAACAGTGAAAAGAAATGTTGAACTGATTAATAATTTGACCTAAAGGCAGCATGTAAAGGGAAAACAACAGGGGCCCCAGAACCGACCCCTGAGGGACACCACAGGAGACAGAGACTGTCTGGGACGTGGCGTTGCCAAGACTAACACATTCCAGCCTATTGGAGAGGAAAGATTTAAACCAGTCCAGGACGGTGTCACAGAGACCGACCTCCACATGAAGACGGTGGAGGAGGATACTATGGTCCACAGTGTCGAAGGCTGCAGTGAGGTCAAGGAGGACAAGGATGGAGGGAGAGCCAGTGTCAGCAGCCAAGAGGACATCATTAGTAACTCTCAGCAGTGCAGTCTCAGTACTGTGAGCTGCCCTGAATCCAGACTGGAACTTCTCATACAGGGAGTGTTGTTGTAAGTGATCCTGCAGCTGAGCAGCAACAGCTTTTTCCAGCACTTTAGACAGAAAAGGGAGGTGTGAAATTGGGCGGTAATTAGAAAAAATGTCGGGATCCAAATTAGATTTTTTCAGAAGAGGCCTAATGATGGCAGTTTTTAGAGGCAGTGGAACATGACCAGATTGAAGAGACTGATTTATTATTTGAGTGATAAGTGGGCCTATTGCAGAGTGATTGGATTTTATGAGAGACGAGGGGAAAGGATCCAGGGCGCAGGATGAAGGCTTCATTTTCTTGATGATGGCCTCCACCTCACTCTGAACAACTTCGTCAAAGCTGTTAAGGGTCCCAGAATGCAGACGGGTAGATGGCACACTGAGAACAGGGAGGTTGTGGAGCTGAGATCTGATAGTGTCAATTTTGGTTTTAAAAGATGAAAGAAACAGGTCGCATTTTTGAGCAGAGTCCTCAAGAGTTTGTTTAATGGGATTAAGCAGACGAGTTATTGTGGAGAAGAGCTGTTTAGAGTTTCCAGGGCAGGTGTTGATGATGTTAGAATAATATTTGGAGCGTGCTTCTTTAAGAGAATAGGCGTACGCTTTCTGATGTTCTTTATATGCCTGCTTATGCACAGACAGACCAGATGATTTTACACGTCTCTCAATAGCACGGCCAGTTGCCTTCATCTTGCGCAGCTCATCAGTGTACCAAGGGGCTGAACGCGAGAAAGACACCAGTCTTGTCTTCAAGGGGGCGTGTAGGTCCAGGAGCTCCCGAAGAGATTGGTTGTAGTAATCCACAGAGTCATCTGCAGAAGGATGATTGACAGCGGTCAGGGTGTGAAGATCAGCAGACAGAACATCAAGGGAAATGTTTTTAAGGTCACGGAACTGGATGGGTCGTTTTGGGTTTGAAGCAGGCGAAGATGAAGGCACTTCCAGGGAGATGACCCTGTGGTCTGAGACACCCAGGTCATATACAGATAAGTTATTGATGAGTACAGTGTCAGTAATCACCAAATCCAGAGTATGCCCCCTGCTGTGCGTAGGGGCGTCAACATGTTGAGTGAGATTAAGAGAGTCCAAAAGAGACTTAAAATCTGTTGCCAGAGGTGAAGAGGAATTGTCCACGTGGATATTCAAGTCGCCAAGAAAAATAGTCTTCACAGGGGAGGTGCAGAAAAAAGTGAGGAGGTCATGTATCTCTGAGTTAAATGAAACATGCGGTTTGGGAGGTCTATAAATTAATATAACATTCATCAGGAGTGGTGCTTTGAAGCTGAAAGCCAGACATTCAAAAGAAGAAAAATCCTGAGAAACCAGATGCGACAGCCTTAAACTACTGCGGTAGATTACAGCCAGACCACCACCGCGGCCAGTGCTGCGGGCTCTCTGCAGATAGCTGTATCCAGATGGACAAGCTTCATTTAAAGAACTGTACACATCCGGTCTATGCCAAGTTTCTGTGAGGCACATGAGGTCCAAATTCTTCTCCAAAATGTGATCATGAATTAGACATGATTTGTTTGAAAGTGATTGAACATTAAAAAGTTCTATTTTAATACTAGTTGGAGCAGATTGTTTTTGAAGAGGTTTAAGCAGACTGAAGTCCACTCCACGTTTTCCTTGCCACTTCGTGTGCTGTGGACTACAAAGGACCACAGACGCAGCGTTCTGATGACGTCGTCGAGGTGCGACACGTCTCTCAGACCAGACAGTAGCAATCGAGTCAGAGCCAGTTTGCCTAAAGTGAACTAATTTCTTTCGAGAGCTTCTATGGATGTAACGAGGTCTACGCAGAAGTCCCAGTTGTTTAATGGTCGAAATAGAAGGAGGAATGGAGCAGTTGTTAAATTCAAACAGCTGCGAAGCGGAGTAGGTCAACATTGTTGTCGATCCGGTGGAAGCTAGCACGGAGCTAGCCGCTAACAGCAGGCCCACGGCTCCAAGAAAGATATACAAGAAGCAGAAAGAGGTAATTTGAATGATCATTACCTCGAAGAGGAGCACATACATCACTGCCAAACGTTAACGATTGGGTAACCTCAGCAGAGGCCACGCCTCCAACAAGAATTGGTTCTCTATAGAGAAAGTCCAGACCCTAGTATGAAGCGAAGTGAAGGACAAGGGTCTGGTTGCAACCAGGCTAAAATATCATATAATTAGTCTTATCCAAATTTAACAATACTTTTTGAGTCTAAACAATTTAACGATACTTTGTTGAGTCTAAAGCAATTTTAAATTTTACCAAACTCAATCATCATTAATTTCAATAACTGTTCAATATTCATACCAGAACAAAAAAAGTTGTGTCATCCGCGAAAATAACACATTTAAGGAGACTAGACACCTTAACCAAATCATTTACACACAGGATGAACAACTTTGGACCAATTACAGATCCTTGAGGAACTCCACATTTAATGGTGCTGTAATCCGATCTCACATCATTCATCTGCACAAATTGTTTCCTGTTTTTAAGTAACTGCACACCCACTGCAGAGTCATTCCTCTGATACCATATTTATACAATTTCTCAAAAAGAACGTTATGATCGACTGTATCAAATGCCTTTTTTATGTCAACAAACACACTCACACAATACTGTTTTCGGTCCACAACAGTTGTTACTTGTTCTATAAAGTCCACGAGCCCCATGGATGTTGAATATAAGTGCGGTATAAATTGAATTCATTATTATTATTATTATTATTATTTTGCTCTGAAACCATATTGGCTATTAGTTAAAATATTTTGCTTTTCAATAAATTTGTCTAATCTGTTACTAAACAATTTCTCCAAGATTTTAGAAAACTGTGGTAACAAGGATATCGGTCGATAATTATTAAACACATTTATTTGTCACCTCCTTTAAAAAGAGGAACCAGCTTGGCCACCTTCATTCTGACAGGAAATACACCCATTGTAAAAGATAAATTGCATATACATATATAAAATGGTATATGTAAATGGTTTGATTACATGACCCAATATGTGCTTTACAAACATCATGTCCATATCCATATAATCCTTTGATCTTTTGTCCACACATTTATTAACTACAAACTTGCTTCCAGGACATGCACTTTAAAAGAGAACAAGAAATAATTATTTTTAATTATTTCCCTCAAAGGCTGAATGATCTTAGTCTAAAAGCACCCACTTCCTAATTCAAATGAGATCCACATAATTGAAAAATAATAACCCACTATGATAAATTAGAATCATTTTAAAGTCTTGTAACCTGAAGGCGCACAATTCAGAAATTCATTTGAACATTTGCTTCAGAGATCCTTTGAAAATAGGCTTCTTCTCCCTCAGCCAACAAAGAAATCAGAGTGAGAATGAGATTTCTTGAGTTGGTGTCATCTTTGATCAAAGTTTATCAACCCAAGCTGATTGCAGTGCCAACATTTGGCAGGTGGAACGTCAGTAGCAACCCAGTTTGCTGTGTTTTCTTTGATTGCCATGCCAATTTATGGTAGACTTTCATTTGGCCTATTGGCACGGCTGCCAGGTTAATATTTGATGGAAAAAGAAGGAGAAAACACCAAATGAGGTCATTTACTAGTTCAAGAATGTTCTCATTAGCAGAATTCGATATGTTGCAAGTCATGGGCGAACTACTGCTGAATTATCAATACCAGCTGACATAAATATATATATATATATATATATATTTTAACTTTACAACCTTTCAAAACATGCTGACAATGCATTTATTTGTTGTTGTAGAGTGAATAAATTATTTTTGTATTGCACTGATGCTTTTAAGATCTGTCAGTTTCAGAGCCATAGTTTAGCTACGGTTCCATTGGCTTGTGGCTTTTAAAATTATAGTTCAGATCTTTTGAAGTAGGCTTTTGTGGAAAGGTTATGAACAATAAAATCGTATCTATTATATATAGCTCTTTGAAGGTCTCAGTTTGGATAAACTTTATTTCTGACTGAACAGATAAACTAATGGCTAGTTTGAGCATGGCCATGATCAAAGTATTTGGCTGTTGTTTTCAAACAAGGCCAGTCTATACAAGACTCATAGCAGTTCATGGAAAAGCTGTTTTATAATCATTTATATATTTTTTTTGCATTAATTTATGCCAGCAAAAATATTTAATTATTCATACAAAAATTGTTACAACTAGCTGCTGTTATCTATTTTTGCAATTGCATGTGTCTGTAATACTCTCTATAAACAATCAGGTAATGTGAAATTGACACAGGTGAAAAGACTTATAAAATAGTGTTTGCATTAATCACTATGAAAATTCTCGGCGTGTTCTAAGATTGCAGAAATGCACTTTGATCTCCCCATACCCATTAGCTCAATAATCCAGTCAGAAACAAAATTTGTTTGTTCATACTGAGGCTCCTCGATCTGTTGCCCCATGACCAGAGGAATAAGAGGTAGGAGATGGAGATGGAGATGGAAACTGAGGCTGTCCAAAGAGTCATCAGGTAAGACAATAACATTTCATTAGATTTTTACAGATCCCAACAATGAAATGTTAGAACTATTGCCTTTAAAAAGAGAAAATCTTCACATATTTACAATCCATCAGTTTATCTTTTACTTTCTGAACTCACATTTATGTGAAGCTATATAAAAAAACAAAATAGTTTCATGGAAAAGCCTTAAATTGACTAGTAATGTAAGTTAAATTAATACTGGCTTTTAAATATGATGCTAAAATACAATATTTAGAAGCCTAATGTACTGCAGAATTAAAAAAAAAGTGTTTGTGTTTTCTGTCCACCTGAATACATATTATATTTTTTTACAGTCCAGGTGTCCGGTGATTTTCCTGCACCACACCTGTCCAAGCAGGAGTCGAAACGTGGTGCATCAAAAAAGCTTTCAAAGCAAAACCTCAAACGGAATCACAGCAACTTTCATCACATCTCTGACAAATGATGACTCTTAATTGCATCTCCTCTTTCTCTCTCTTTTAAAAACACTTCAAAACCAAACGCTTTACCAGAACATGCTCCTCGTACTCTATGACGCAGTTTCACCGAGTGCATCAGTGCAAATCACAGATTGCATTTAAAAGTAAGGAGCTGGGAAAAATGGAAGATTCACATCCAATTTATTAAAGCAAAGGCTCGAAAATATGTTGCTTGTTGCAAAATAACATTAATAATTTTCCCTAATAATTATACTTACAAGTTTGTTATCACTTTATCTTCTGTGAATTTTAACCATCAAGAAGTGTAATATTATCTTTATCATCTCCATCACAGTGGTGGCAACTTTCTAGTTGTCTGGTCCTGTAATGCTCTCATCTTTAAGTAAATTCAGTTTATTTATATAGTGCTAAGTCACAACAGATGTCATCTCTGGATACTGAACAGAAGGACTCATAAAAATAATAAGTTAAAACTATTGATCTGAGAAGCAGACTGCTTTGAGTTTAACTCTATTGCAGACTCTTGAGCAAGCATGAAGGTGACAGTGGAAAGGAAAAACTCAGAATAGCCTTTAAGATCTTTGACACCTGAATGATAACATTTTATCTCAGCTTTTTGCAAAGTTGATGCCAATTTTTCTGTGTACATACCAAGCATTTGAGCAGAAAAGGATTCAGAAATGGATTTCCGCTTGTAGTTTGGTGACAAATCTAACAAGAAAATATGACAACATCAGATATTTTCTTAAATTAGTTGAACAATACCATATCAAGGATAAACATTCATCCAACAAAAATGGTAATAAGTTGTTTACTTCTCCAGTAAAAGTGTCCAGTCCAATAAACTCTGTGGTTAGAGTCAAGTGAGTTTTTTTTACAGCAAAAAAAAAAAAAAAAAAATTATTAGAACATGTGAATGATTTGAATGAGCCTGTTCTGAAATAATGAATCCCTTCAGAAGGACTGTGACGATTTTGTGCCAGAATAGTTGCTGCTTTGAAAATGATACAAATGCTGGAAAATGGTTTTTCACTCTGGTAATCGTTTCCCTATGAAACAAACTTCCTTGAACTTGTGCTTTGCTCCAATCGCCAAGCACAACAGTGCTGCTTTAATAAAGGTATTTTGGGGACAAATTAATGTATATGTACCTCAATCACAATACTATTATCCTTGTACAACACACTTTTATATTTCCTTGCCTTATATATATATTTTTTAGTCATGGGGATACTTCAAATTATGGTAACAGTTAATAATAAGAATAAAGGTACACCAGATGAGTCCCCACATGACACATGCACAGAACATGCAACAGACATTCACTCTCCATTGTGAATTATAGATTAACATAATATCTATGGGTTTGGCTAGTGGGGTAGTGGTGCAGAGGTTAGAGAAGGTGGGTCTGTTATCAGAAGGTCAACAATTCAACTCCCCTGAATGACCACATCAAAAAGTAGCTGGTAATGGTGAAGTGTGCATGCTTCCACCCTTATTTGCCCCACTCTGAGCAAGGCCCTTAACCCCAACCCTCTGCTTCCCCGGGCACCCTAGTTGGCAGCTCTCTGCTCCACACAAAGGGCTGTGGTAGCTTGGTGGTCTGTGGTTACAACAGGAAGGGAATCCAATGTAAAAACAATTGCCAAGTCTTTGTGCAAGTTAGTTCGCTGTGGCAATCCCTGAAGAAGGGAGCATCCGAAAGAAGAAAACACAAAATAAAATAAAATATATATAGATTGCACTGTGGGAGGAAGACAAAGTTTCCCACCTCTTTTACTTGGATTCTAGTTTGCACTCATTTTCTAAACACTTCCAATCTTCATCTGAATAACCAGTATCAACGTGCGGCATGGAGGCTGTGCAGCTGCAGAAAGAAAAACTTTACAGAGAGTGGTGAAGGCTGCACAGAAGATGTTGGAGTCAGTCTCCCCACCATCACAGACATCTACACCTCCAGATGCAGGAAGAGGGCCACCTGCATCATGAAGGACCACACTCACCCAGCACACACACTTTTTACCCCGCTCCCCTCAGGAAGCAGGTTGAGGAGCATCAAGTGTAGAACCACTAGACTGAGGAACAGCTTCTACCCAGAAGCTGTTAGACTCACGAATATCTAACCAGGATAATCAATGTGAAAAAAATCACATCATGTTGCTGCTGATCTGTTTCATGTTGCTGTGTTAATTCGTGCTCATTTTCTCACACAGACTCATGTTTGTGCTGCTGTTTGGCATATTGTTTTTGTTCTACTAGTGCTTAGCATATTTTTAGTTAAGGTTTGTCTTAGTTAATTTCTTAGATCTTATTACTGTTTTTCGTTTACATTTTATACTTTTGTTGGATGTAACTGTGACCCTGTGTACACAATTTTGTTCCACCACATGTACACCACATGTGGTCTGTATGACAAATAAAAAACATTGAATCAAAGCAAGCCAATAGACCATCTTGCAAATGAAGAATTAGAACATACTGCCATCAAAATACCTCCTTTCTGAATAAATATGATCAGATTAGAAGAAAAAAAAACGTGTTTTCGATCAGAAAGAAAACAAAAGATTTGTTAAAACTTTCATTATAATTAAAGTGGAAAACTGGTAGGATTCTGCATTTTCATTCATTCATTCAACCTTTATTTAGTCAGGTAAATCTTATTGAGCTTCGAGGGCTCATTTACGAAAGTGACCTGCTACAAACTAAAGAATGATGAACAGCAATGGTACAAGTACATTAAACAATAGGCAAAAGAAAAAGAAAAAGTAGCAAAAACTAGCAAACTAGCAAACATTATAAGGTAGATGTACAAAATCAAAAACAGGAACAAATCAGCATTGGTTTTTGCCAGGATTCCAACAGATTCTGAAAATCATTTGAGTCTGTCTTACGTGATATTGCATCACCTGTAATTCAATTCATGCATGTCATACATTTTACAGTTAAAATCTTTCATTTTGCAACAATTTTCATGAAATTATTAGTTGATTGTTTTATTGGTAAAACACACAAAGTAGAAAAGTTAGTCTTTTCACTTTGAGTGCAGTAAATCATGGATTCACTTTTGTACATGAAACACGGTATTACAAATCCCTTTGACACAAAAATTATCTTAGTGAAGAACCTTGAGTTTTTTTTAAATAAACGCAATTAATCAATATACAGTTGGTGCAGCAGTCCTTAAAACCTGCAGCTTTTGTCTGGTTTTAGTAAGATTCTTCAAGTGTTAGGTACTTTGCTCAATGTCCTTTTTGAAGCCATCCAGCTCCTGGTAGAAAAATGTGTCATTCTCATTTACATTCTGAATGAGGACCTCAGAAGAGAAGATATGAATACACCAAATGCAATTTTTGTCGAGGGACATTTTAAAAAGGGTTGACAGTTGCGGGGTGTTTATCTAAAAGTGGCTTCCTTTTTTCTTCTCGCCTTAAACTCTTCCTGATTTGAGATTCTGAGCCAAAAAAAAGTGAGATCAAAGCAGCTTCTCTCATCCCTCACTGTTTTTGATGATGTATATAGGCCACATGTTGCAGCTGCTTTTATAGAGCTCCAGTTTTGTGGCACCACAGTGATTAAAAAAATTGGCAGATGAAAATGTAGACAATTACGCCTTCATAATAGGATGAGTCCAATCATCAGCGACATCTCATTTTTCCTCCCTCGCATTATCAAAATTTGTCAGTGCGTTTTAAACAGGTGTGCGGTTCACAAATTAAATGGGGATCTGTTCTTCTGTGGCAATTTACCCTCGTGCTTTTCACCGACTGTGAACCATGCTGAGTTCAGAAAGATTACGCAATTAATCAAATCAGTGTGGAGAGGAAAAGTTTTGTTCTAATCAGCTAATTATCTTCGTAGCACGCTAACATGTTTTGGCCTGCAAAAAATCAGACCCAAAAGGTTCTCTTACAAAAGGCATCATCTGCACAGACAAATGAATTTGTTATTAGTGGACGAATGCTGTTAATTGTTAAACTGACTGTTTTCTGTTGCAGTAGACTTTTACAGCCTTAAGGCAGATTTAAGGATATCAATGCTTACAGTCAAACTGTGGTGTTATGTAGGCTCATTATAGATACAACTCTTGTTCACCTATCTGTTCTATGGTGGACAAGACTCCAACATAATTCAGTTCCAAATCCATAGTTTAGGATCCATCCTTTTATGGTTCAAGACATAGAGATGCTAATTTTCATCCTAGCTGTTTCACACTTGGATGAAAACTGCTTTAGTGTGAAACTCTGACTTCAGATTGATGGCTTTTTATTACCTGAGGTGTTGAACTCTTTCTACTTTGTGGCATCAGCTCCATATACAGCTGGTTCAGCAATACCCATTTGGAAGTCAGCCAATTCGGATTTGTTCTTCCCTTCCTCCCTCAAAATCTGGAAAAGTTATCTTAGGTTGTTTGTCATACGTGCAACTGCAGGCACCCTTATGCTCAAAGATGGCGATTATTAGGAACAATCAAAAGCTAGCACAGAAGTCCAACAAACACAACACCACTGCAGTCCTGAATAATAGCCATATCCTGGTCACAACTTCATCACCTTCTAGCACATCACTCAATGATAAAAAAAAAAGCTCAGTGATCTGAACTGCTGCTTTGTGAATACTTGCAAACAAAACTCAGAACCTTTCCTCTCTCAGTAGCATGGAATATTCACTCCTTTATCCACTGGCAAAAATGTGTTTGGTCAGAAACAAAGGAGAGGGAGTAAGCCGCTTGAACTGCTCCTTCAAACTTATTAGGGAACATTACACAACACTGGTTCTTTAGTGGGCAGCACGATGGTGCAAGTGGTAGAGCTGCGAAGGTTACCCTGGTTCAAATCCCAGTCTGGGGGCATTTCTGATTGGAGTTTGCATGTTCTCTTTGTGCATACGTGAGTTTTCTCTTGGTACTCCAGTTTTCTCCCACAGACTAAAAACATGCATGTTTTGATTGGTGACTGTAAATTGTCCCTAGGTGTGAGTGAGAGAGTGAATGATAGTTTGTCTCGTTTGTCTCTATGTGGCCCTGTGATGAACTGGAGACCTGTCCAGGGTGTACCCCGCCCCTCACACAGCGATTGCTGGACATGGGCACCGGCGACCCCCGGATAACGGATATATGGTTGGACGGTTCCATAGTTGACACTGCATGTTCAGGTAAGGCTGACAATACCAAGCCAGTATTTTTCAGTCTTCTGCACTAATTTGGACTCCTTGCTTGACAAGAAAACCATGTTCGAGTTTGAGCAGCCAGGGATCAAACATCCCATTACTCCTCCTCCACAATAATCCATCAAATTATGTTTCACAGGAGGGTGGTTTCATGTAACCTTACACACGCAACTTTTCGTTGTTCATACACACAACCAAATCTCATGGGTAGAGATTTGACTGTAGATGCTCAATGACAAGCCTTTCCCCCAGGCCTGGCTCCAGGTTGAGACATTGGTATCCCTAGTTTGGGTGAAGTGTCTAGGTTACTATCTCAGTGTCATCCTGAGGGATTTTGCACCACATAGAACTAAATTGTAAAAATAACTCTACTAGTAGCAAAGTGCCTCAGACACATACACTTTTGGGGTCCTCCAGACACTCAAACTTGTCCATCTCGGTAAGGCAGGGATTTACATGGATGTCTGTGTGCTGTGGTTTGATTATATTTAGGTTAAATCAGGATAAATCACACAAGACAGACATTTTAAACTGATTTCTTACACAGTCTGACCCAAAGGCAACACTGGACATGTGCAGGCAGCTTATAGGCTCTACAGATGATGTTTCTGTACAGAGGAGTGCAAACAATGCAGCGTATGGTGGGTACTGTTGAATATGTGTCTTACAAGTTGTTTGCTTTATTTTTAGTCACTTGTTTGGACAAAAGCTACTGAAGGGTTTCTAAAAAAAAGAAAGTTAGCAACAAATCCAACGAGGCATTGTTCCATCAGAAAAGGGCAAGATTCTTTAAGCAATGTAAGCCGGCTGACAAAGTGCCATTGACAAATAGATTATCACCAAAAATATGCAGCATAAACACTACAAATATACAAATATATCGGAGATATTGAAATATGTTGCTGTTTTACGTTGCTCTACCACAGCAACAAGCACAAACTTGGCCCCTAATATAATCATCAGTAGGTCCTAACTCATTTCTCAATAAAGCAATATTACTTTGTACTTAGCTTTGCTAAAATGACCTAATAAACTTTTCTGCATGAACATGTGAACACTGATAAACCATTTATACGATGCATTCTGTAGGTGTGATTATCCTACCAAAATGAAATAATTTATCCTGCACTCTCCAGCCAGATAATCTGTAATTACTGCTGAACTCATGTCCTTTGAAGTTTTAATAATGTGATGATATAGAACTACTCAATTTATAATTTAAAAAAATGAGCAGTGTTTAGGCACCATCATGTAAGAGGGGCAGGACTGTCAAATACAGGAAAAACATTCCACTGGATTCTTTATTTGCCATGCAGATTGCTTTCTGGTGACAAAACAATGGGATTATTGAAATGAAAATTTGACCCAATGAATAAAACATTATAATATTAGAAAATAAGCAAAAGGAAAAGTTCAAACACAATTTCATGAATTTAGAAATAGATGTTTATCATTTTGGCTCGCTCCAAATGGGAGAAATTGAAAGCTGTTCAAACACGTTAACTCCAGGGTGCCTTGCATTTTAATGCTCCAGAGAGCTTTTGTCTAATCTTCAGCTGCTATTTTCTCTCTTGTTGAATTGTTAATTATATTCCAACCTTTTGTTTTTTTTCAACAGTAAAACCAACAGCAGGAACAGGGACACAAGGGGTAAAAAGCAGACTATTTAAAGCAGCACTGCCACTGGGGCTGGCTCCAAAGTCCCAGATGCTCAGTGCAAAGCTTGTCACCAAGGTGGTTGTTCAGGAGATAACTAAGCAGAAAACCCTCAGAGAGCTTATAGGAGTCACCTCTGGACCTGTAGTCATGCCTCCTGGTCTTTTTTTTAAACTTTTGACAATCTTATTTCTTCTTATTCTTTCGGATTTCCCTCTTTAGGGGTTGCCACAGCGAGTAATCCTCCTCCATCTCACTCTGTCCTCACTCCATCTACCATATTTTCCATACTATAAGTCACACATTTTTGCCTAATTTGCATGCCCTGTGACTAATAGAGAGGTGAGACATGTTTATGGATTTTTTCCCATATTTTTAGACCAATTTTTGGCTCAGATTTGACCGTTTTTCATTTTGGCAAATAATGATGCAGTACCACTTTCGGCCACTAGGGTACACCGACCGTTCCCACCTCATGTGTCCGAAGGCAGCCTTCTCTGGTCCGGCTGACTCTGTCGCAGCCCGGCCTCCTGCTCTGAAGCTCTGACACTTCCAGAGAGTCCACCGACCGTTCCTAGCTCATGTGTCCAAAGGCAGCCTCCTCTGGTCGGACTGGCTGTGTCTCAATTCAGGGACCCAGCCTAGCTGGGCCGAGTAGGCCACGCACTCACAAGGCCAGGTGGGCTGGACGAAACTGCTGAAATGGGACGGTCTAGCCTTCCGGAGAGCCGGCCTTGAAGTGGGTGGGGCGTTCTCTTGAAATGGGTGGGAAGTGTGCACGCTTGTAGCCTGGCCCTCGCCTTCCTGCTAAAAAATATTTGTTAGCTGAATATATATATTAGTGTTTCTGAGTTTACTGTTGTTAAGAACTGATTACAAATCAGCTTATTTTCCACGTGCGTAGCAAGGATTTTCTGAGGGGCAATCGTTTAAAACACAGAGTGGACCTACAAAAAGCAAGTTGCCCAGTAGCTCAATTGGTTAAGCATCCCGCGGTTGGCGCGCAGATACTTTTCTCGAAGCTGGTTCGAATCTCACTCGGTACGGTTAAAACTTATTTTACATTTGTCTTTTATTGGATAAAAAATGAGGACTAAGATTAAAAAGAAGGAGTTTGTGAAACTCCTTTTTTTTATCCAATAAAAGACAAACGTAAAATAAGTTTTAACCGTACCGAGTGAGATTCGAACCAGCTTCGAGAAAAGACTCTGCGCACCAACCGCAGGATGCTTAACCAATTGAGCTACTGGGCAACTTGCATTTTGTAGGTCCACTTTGTCTTTTAACCGATCGCCCCTCAGAAAATCCTTGCTACGCACGTGTAAAATAGGCTGATTTGTAATCAGTTCTTAACAAACAGTAAACTCAGAAACACTAATATATATATATTCAGCTAACAAATTTTTTTTAGTCGTTTCTGTAGTTAAATTTTAATGAGATTCAGCAACGAGGCTAGCCTGTATAAATAAAGGTTGAATGAATGAAAAAAGCGCTGAGGTTGTTGTTAGAATGAGCTGATGACTCAACAACACGCAGCAGTCCTGCCCCTGCACGCAGAAAGTCCCACCCCCCCGCGAAATCTCTGCTGGCGCTACGAATTCTGGGATAGCCTCCGTCAGAAAGGTTACTCAGATGCATCCTCGGATTTCGACAGGAAGTAGGCCGCATTCCTCGGCCGCATGAGGAGGAGTCTTCGAATTGGGACAGTCCTCCGCGCGGGGCAATGACGTATGCGGCCGACAAATGCGCACTCCTGAGGACCCAGCCCCTGAATTGAGATGTAGCCACTGACTCTGTCGCTGCCCGGCCTCCTGCTGTGGAGGTAACTACTGTTAGCTGTGTTTGTTAGCAAAAACGGTTACTATTTATCTAAATAACTTGTGAACTACCGGACAGATTTTCTTTAAACTTACAGAAAGTAATTATTTGGTATTCATTTACAAACTGCTAGCTGTTGGAGTTATTTGAGATAAAATTTGATGTTTTATAGACGTAAATGTGTCGCGGTTAGCTTCGTTTTTTCCCTGCTACTATTCATCTAAATAGCTCAACCACACCGCAGATTTTCTTTAAACTTACAGAAAGTAATTATTTGGTATTCATTTACAAACTTTTAGCTGTTGGAGTTATTTGAGATAAAAGTTGATGTTTTATAGACGTAAATGTGTCGCGGTTAGCTTCGGGTTTTTTCCTGCTACTATTTGTCTAAATAGCTCATAAACCACACCACGGATTTTCTTTAAACTTACAGAAAGTAATTATTTGGTATTCATTTACAAACTGATAGCTGTTGGAGAAAGTAATTATTTGATATTCATTTACAAACTGGTAGCTGTTGGAGTTATTTGAGATAAAATTAGATGTTTTATAGACGTAAATGTGTCACGGTTAGCTTCGGTTTTTTCCTGTTAATAGTTATCTAAATAGCTCATAAAGCACACCGCAGATTTTCTTCAAACTTACAGAACATACTGTAATTATTTGGTGTTCATTTACAAACCGTTAGCTGTTGGAGTTGTTTGAGCTAAAATTAGATTTATTTTTAATTTATTTTTTGCTGCGCGCACGACCGTTTGAAAGACGTCAAAGTGAAACAATTTAAATCCAGCAGATTTGACCATTACGTGAATTTATTAAGAAACAGTTAAGCTAAGACACATATTTGCTGGTCTCACCACTGTCTTGTAAACTTTTCCTTTGACCTTTGCTGACACCCTTTTTTCACAAATCACTCCTGAATCCCCCCCTCCCACACACACACACACACACACACACACACACACACACACAGAGAACATCTGTGGTCCCTTGAGTTGTACCAGCTGAGAGACACTGTAACATACAAAGTATTTTTCTCTAGACTATGGACAATATCTGGAAGTGTTCATGGACAATCTCTCCATCTTGTCGTCCCCCACCCCCCTTGCAAAATATATTATGTCTTTCTATGCACTTTTGCTGAGGTAGCTGTTTTTGCTACCTTACACCGTGCCCTGTGTCAAATAAACAGTGTGAGAGACCTTTTGTGTATACCTTGTCTCCTCGCGTGTTCTTCTCCTCTTCATGAAGAAGCAGCCCCGGTAAACTTCCGTCGACCCTTCAGACAGCTGTACGGAACGTGTTTTCGCTGTACTTAACTGTGCAATGACAATAAAGTTGATTCTGATTCTGAAACTTTTCTCCATCCACTCCATCCTGCCTGGACATTTTTTTTACCTCATTACCACATTCCCCATTTTCCTGGACAGTGGACCCCAAGTACTTGAAGTCTTGCACCTTGGTGACCTCTGCTCCTTTTAGCCTCATTGTTCCACCTGTCTCCTACTCATCCATACACATACTTTACGGCTGACTTTCATTCTTCTTCTTTCAAGTGCATACCTCCACCTCTCTAAGTTCTCTTCCACCTGTTCCCTGTTCTCACCACAAATCACATTTTTTGTAATTCAACCTTTATTTATACAGGTTCATAGAGCCTTGAGGACTCATTTGCAAGAGAGACCTATTTTAACAAAGAATGATGACAACATTAGACAATCATAAAAAACATAAGTGAAAAGTAAATGGAAGAAAAATACATAAAAAACTAAACAAAAACAGCTACATTATAAAGCGATACAAAATAGTAAAAACAGGAACATGTTTGCGTTGATTTTTGCCATGAACTTAGCAGATGTTTGAAGCCAGTTAGAGAGGTCAAGGTTGAGATCTTCAGATCTTTTTGCAAGATATTCCAGGGAACAGGAGCGGAATAGGAGAATACCCTTTTGTCTAGTTCAGTTCTCACAGAGGGTACACTGCATGTAATAATGTCCTGAGATTGCATGCTGTAGCTGCACTCACACAGTGACATATAGGAGGAGATGTGTTCCTGTCTTTGATTTTACTGTATACGTCTACCTTATAATGTTTTGCTAGTTTTTTGATACTTTGTTAAAAAAAAAAAAACTTCGTTTTGTTTTTTTCTCTCTTTTGTTTTCTATTGTTTATTGTTTGTTTGTTTATTGTTTAAGGAAATTCTACCACTGCTGTTCATTGTTCTTTAGTTTTAGCAGGTCGCTTTCGTAAATGAGCCCATGAGGTTCAAAAGATTTACCTGACTAAATAAAGGTTGAATGAATGTATGCAGGCAGCATACCAAGAAGTGATTTATTGATGAAAATTTACCAGTGAGAGAGTCTGCGTGAAGTTAATGATGACCAGTTAAAAAGTGAATACAGGGTGTAATGATGGGTACGGTAGTTACAGACAGTTATGAATCTTAGCACACTGTGATCAACAGCATCCAACATCTGCAAGGTGCCTGTAGGGGCGTTCATGTAAATAATAATAATAATAATAATAATAATAAAAATAATAAATTCAATTTATACCGCACTTTTCATTAATAAAAATCTCAAAGTGCTACAACAAATAAAACGAGTGATAAAATCAAGTAAAATCAATAATAATATCAACTAAGATTAAAGACAGAATCATGTGGAGGCAGAATAGGCCTGCTTAAAAAATAAATAAATAAATAAATAAATAAAACAAGTGATAAAATCAAGTAAAATCAATAATAATATCAACCAAGATCAAGATAAAATCATGTGGAGGCAGAATAGGCTTGCTTAAAAAGAAAAGTCTTTAAGCCATTTTTGAAGTCAACCAGTGACTGTGGAGCTCTCAGGTAGTCAGGGAGGGAGTTCCATAGGCGTGGGGCAGCCACACAGAATGCCCGGTCTCCCATGGTCCTTAATTTGGTTCGTGGAATGTGAAGTAGATTACTGTCTCCATAATAATAATGTCTCCATAGTCAAGGGTGGGAAGGAAAGTTGTAGTTACAAGGTGTTTTCTAGCATTTAGAGTTAGACAGGATCTATTTCTGAAAAATAAACACAGTTTTACTTGCAATTTCTTTACCAAGTTTTAAACATGAGTCTTGAGAGATGCAAATTGACCAAGATACCCAAATATTCGTAAGAATCAACAAACTCAATAGAAACACCATTCACCATTCAACACAATGTAATCTGCAAATGTAGTCGACAGGGATTCCTGCTTGTGTTGGGTTTGTGTTTGTGTGTATGTGAGAACTCACCTTGCAGTTGCTGAGTGTTGGAGATGGGAGTTCCTGGGTAACCAGCTGTTGCCAATCCGGTTAACGAGTCCAGCTGCTATTTAAGCCTTGGAGGAGGTTCCAGTCTTTGCTGAATCATTCAGTCACCTTGGGTACTGTGAGACAGCCATTTTAATGTTCTCCTTTGTGAACTTATGTTTAACCAGCTTATGTCTCCCTGTGTTTTCAAGACAAATCTGTGACTCACCTCTGGAACCCAAACTGGACAAGCTGCCTCCAAACTGGACTCCTTCTTTGAGAAAACTCTGTCCTCCAGCCTGACACTCCTCCACCAGCTGCCACCTGCAAGACACTACTTGGGACTCTTGGATAAATACAAGGAATTACTCACCTGATGGACACTCACCTCCTCCCTCTGGTCTGCCTCCTCCAAGTTCCTTCTGTAAGAGAGAGACTTAATTAAACACTAAAACTGCAATATTCCCCAAACATCATCATTAATCTTTTTCCCCCTTTCCTTCCAGGAACCCTGACTTCCTTTACCCCAGCACTGTAAATAAACTCACTTAACTGATTACCTGTGTCTGTGATCCTTCTCAGCCTTGGTCTGAATTTGAGTACGTTTTCAGTAATTGTTTACAACAGAATGATTCAGCCATAACATGAGTACTCACGACCAGACTGAGATGGATCAATTAAGAGAAGCTATTCTTTCCCAAGAACAACGACTAACTGCAACCCAAAACATGTTTCAACAGATTCAGAGCCAACAACAAACTATCTCAGAGAACTTGACTAAACTGGGTGGAATGGTCCACAAGCTGGGAGAGCAGAGATCTCCTCCTTCCCACACCGGAATTACCAACACTGCCTCTGCTGCACAATCCCCAGAGCCACCAACCCAATACTCTGTGCGTGAGCCCGAGATGAAACCCAGTCAACTATTTTCTGGTAAAACTGAACATTTTGGTGGGTTTATGCTACAATGTAATCTAGCCTTTAGCAGAGCTCCACGAACCTATTCCTCCGACTCGTCCCGCATATCCTACATAGTTTCCGCCCTACAAGGAGAGGCCTTAAGGTGGGCTGATGCTTACTTTGGTTCCATTTCTGTAAGTGACTGTACCTTTTCCACTTTTTACAACGACTTTCAGAGAGTTTTCGAGCGACCGCTGCACCAGGAGACAGCTTCCAAGAGGCTAATGGCGCTACGCCAGGGGAACCAATCTGCGGCGGACTTCGCTCTCCACTTCCGGATTGTGGCCAGACAGGCCGGATGGGAGGACCTCGCTCTACGGGGAGTATTCGTCAATGCCCTCAATGATCACATTAAGAATCAGTTGGCCCTTGTGAATGAACCTGACAACTTAAACGATCTAATTGATTTATCCATCCGCATTGACGATCGCCACAGAGAATATCGGGGATTGTTGGACTACAAATCCCAGGGTCCTTCCACTTCCGTGACTCCACTTCCGGATCCGGTAAGCCGCAGTCCAATATGTAATCCTGTGAATGAACCTGATTCATCAGAGCCTATGTTAATTGGACGTACCCGCCTCACCCCTGAGGAGAGACAGAAGCGTCTTTCAGCTAAAGAATGCTTATATTGTGGGAAGAAGGGGCACTTCATTGCTACATGTTCTCTTCGTTTAAAAGGCCATTCTCACCAGTAAAACAGGAGATACTGGTGGGCGCTTCAAACATTTCTCCTGAGAACCGTCTGACTCTTCAATCTGCAGTTTGTTACAATAACATTAATCTCCCTGTGCAGGCTTTAATTGATTCTGGAGCTGAACAGAATCTAGTCAGTGACTGTGTGGTGGAACAACTTTCTATCCCTCTGGACAGTTTACATCAACCCCTCTCTATGACAGCGCTCACCGGTCAGTCCATTTCCACTATTTCCCATAAGATCACCTCTTTAAAAATCATTGTATCTGGCAACCATCATGAACAGAGTGAATTTTTTGTTTTTCATTCAGAGACCCCTCAAGTTATATTAGGATTTCCCTGGCTCAGAAAACATAACCCTCAAATTGACTGGTCTCATAACCAGATAGTTTCATGGAGTCATTATTGTTCCTCCAACTGCCTTAAATCTGCAATCTCCTCCTCTCCTCCGCCTTGTTATGAAGATGAGGTGGTGGATTTGTCATCTATTCCAACCAGTTACCATGACCTGGCCCCGGTGTTCAGCAAATCCCGAGCTCTCTCATTACCTCCCCACAGGCCATATGACTGTTCCATAGATTTACTACCTGGTGCTCCCTTACCTTCCTGCCGTCTGTATAATCTGTCTGGTCCTGAGAAGCAAACTATGAGGGAATATATTGACGCATCTTTATCCTCAGGCATTATTCGTCCTTCGACGTCCCCAGTTGGAGCTGGGTTTTTCTTCGTCGCCAAGAAGGATAAAACGTTACGGCCTTGTATAGATTACAGAGAACTGAACCAGATCACCATTAAGAATAAATATCCTCTACCTCTTATCGAGTCCATTTACGAGCAACTCAGGGAGGCTTCTATTTTCACTAAGCTTGACCTCCGGAACGCTTATCACCTGGTTCGTATGAAAGA
>JBBPBX010012419.1:43577-54089 GCA_038048925.1 Garcialebias charrua
GTGAGAACTCACCTTGCAGTTGCTGAGTGTTGGAGATGGGAGTTCCTGGGTAACCAGCTGTTGCCAATCCGGTTAACGAGTCCAGCTGCTATTTAAGCCTTGGAGGAGGTTCCAGTCTTTGCTGAATCATTCAGTCACCTTGGGTACTGTGAGACAGCCATTTTAATGTTCTCCTTTGTGAACTTATGTTTAACCAGCTTATGTCTCCCTGTGTTTTCAAGACAAATCTGTGACTCACCTCTGGAACCCAAACTGGACAAGCTGCCTCCAAACTGGACTCCTTCTTTGAGAAAACTCTGTCCTCCAGCCTGACACTCCTCCACCAGCTGCCACCTGCAAGACACTACTTGGGACTCTTGGATAAATACAAGGAATTACTCACCTGATGGACACTCACCTCCTCCCTCTGGTCTGCCTCCTCCAAGTTCCTTCTGTAAGAGAGAGACTTAATTAAACACTAAAACTGCAATATTCCCCAAACATCATCATTAATCTTTTTCCCCCTTTCCTTCCAGGAACCCTGACTTCCTTTACCCCAGCACTGTAAATAAACTCACTTAACTGATTACCTGTGTCTGTGATCCTTCTCAGCCTTGGTCTGAATTTGAGTACGTTTTCAGTAATTGTTTACAACAGAATGATTCAGCCATAACATGAGTACTCACGACCAGACTGAGATGGATCAATTAAGAGAAGCTATTCTTTCCCAAGAACAACGACTAACTGCAACCCAAAACATGTTTCAACAGATTCAGAGCCAACAACAAACTATCTCAGAGAACTTGACTAAACTGGGTGGAATGGTCCACAAGCTGGGAGAGCAGAGATCTCCTCCTTCCCACACCGGAATTACCAACACTGCCTCTGCTGCACAATCCCCAGAGCCACCAACCCAATACTCTGTGCGTGAGCCCGAGATGAAACCCAGTCAACTATTTTCTGGTAAAACTGAACATTTTGGTGGGTTTATGCTACAATGTAATCTAGCCTTTAGCAGAGCTCCACGAACCTATTCCTCCGACTCGTCCCGCATATCCTACATAGTTTCCGCCCTACAAGGAGAGGCCTTAAGGTGGGCTGATGCTTACTTTGGTTCCATTTCTGTAAGTGACTGTACCTTTTCCACTTTTTACAACGACTTTCAGAGAGTTTTCGAGCGACCGCTGCACCAGGAGACAGCTTCCAAGAGGCTAATGGCGCTACGCCAGGGGAACCAATCTGCGGCGGACTTCGCTCTCCACTTCCGGATTGTGGCCAGACAGGCCGGATGGGAGGACCTCGCTCTACGGGGAGTATTCGTCAATGCCCTCAATGATCACATTAAGAATCAGTTGGCCCTTGTGAATGAACCTGACAACTTAAACGATCTAATTGATTTATCCATCCGCATTGACGATCGCCACAGAGAATATCGGGGATTGTTGGACTACAAATCCCAGGGTCCTTCCACTTCCGTGACTCCACTTCCGGATCCGGTAAGCCGCAGTCCAATATGTAATCCTGTGAATGAACCTGATTCATCAGAGCCTATGTTAATTGGACGTACCCGCCTCACCCCTGAGGAGAGACAGAAGCGTCTTTCAGCTAAAGAATGCTTATATTGTGGGAAGAAGGGGCACTTCATTGCTACATGTTCTCTTCGTTTAAAAGGCCATTCTCACCAGTAAAACAGGAGATACTGGTGGGCGCTTCAAACATTTCTCCTGAGAACCGTCTGACTCTTCAATCTGCAGTTTGTTACAATAACATTAATCTCCCTGTGCAGGCTTTAATTGATTCTGGAGCTGAACAGAATCTAGTCAGTGACTGTGTGGTGGAACAACTTTCTATCCCTCTGGACAGTTTACATCAACCCCTCTCTATGACAGCGCTCACCGGTCAGTCCATTTCCACTATTTCCCATAAGATCACCTCTTTAAAAATCATTGTATCTGGCAACCATCATGAACAGAGTGAATTTTTTGTTTTTCATTCAGAGACCCCTCAAGTTATATTAGGATTTCCCTGGCTCAGAAAACATAACCCTCAAATTGACTGGTCTCATAACCAGATAGTTTCATGGAGTCATTATTGTTCCTCCAACTGCCTTAAATCTGCAATCTCCTCCTCTCCTCCGCCTTGTTATGAAGATGAGGTGGTGGATTTGTCATCTATTCCAACCAGTTACCATGACCTGGCCCCGGTGTTCAGCAAATCCCGAGCTCTCTCATTACCTCCCCACAGGCCATATGACTGTTCCATAGATTTACTACCTGGTGCTCCCTTACCTTCCTGCCGTCTGTATAATCTGTCTGGTCCTGAGAAGCAAACTATGAGGGAATATATTGACGCATCTTTATCCTCAGGCATTATTCGTCCTTCGACGTCCCCAGTTGGAGCTGGGTTTTTCTTCGTCGCCAAGAAGGATAAAACGTTACGGCCTTGTATAGATTACAGAGAACTGAACCAGATCACCATTAAGAATAAATATCCTCTACCTCTTATCGAGTCCATTTACGAGCAACTCAGGGAGGCTTCTATTTTCACTAAGCTTGACCTCCGGAACGCTTATCACCTGGTTCGTATGAAAGAAGGGGACGAATGGAAGACTGCCTTCAGAACCCCTTTTGGACATTTTGAATATCTAGTGATGCCTTTTGGGTTGTCAAATGCTCCTGCTGTGTTTCAGGCCTTGGTCAACGATGTACTGAGGGATTTTTTGTCTCAGTTTGTCTTCGTTTACCTGGACGACATCCTGATCTTCTCCAAGGACCCTCAACAACACACACAACATGTTCGGGCTGTTCTCCAGCGGCTGCTTGAGAACCAACTCTTCGTCAAAGCTGAGAAGTGTGAGTTCAGTGTGCCCTCTGTTGCCTTTTTGGGATTTGTGTTTAAGAGTGGACAGGTCTGGACGGACTCGGAGAAGATCAAGGCTGTGATGGACTGGCCCACTCCTCTGAACCGCAAACAACTCCAACGCTTCCTGGGCTTCGCCAACTTTTATCGCCGTTTCATCAGGAACTTCAGTCAAGAACAGGGAGGCTGAAGAGGCCTTCATCAAACTCAAGGGACTTTTTTCCTCTGCCCCTGTTCTAACCCATCCTGACACCAGTTTGCAGTTCATTGTTGAGGTTGACGCCTCGGACACCGGCGTGGGTGCTGTTCTCTCGCAGAGGTCCCCTGTTGATGGCAAGGTCCACCCTTGTGCATTTTTTTCTCGCCGCCTTTCTCCTTCTGAGGCCAACTACGACGTGGGAAATCGGGAATTGTTGGCCATCAAATTGGCTCTCGAGGAATGGAGGCATTGGTTAGAGGGGTCCAACCTGCCTTTTATTGTTCTCACCGACCATAAGAACCTTTCTTATCTACGGAGTGCCAAACGACTGAACCCGAGACAGGCCAGGTGGTCCCTGTTTTTCACCAGGTTCAATTTTTCTATCACTTATCGCCCTGGGTCCAAGAATGTTAAGCCTGATGCCCTGTCCAGACAATTCTCGTCTACAGATTCCGCCGAGACCACTGAGGCCATTCTCCCTCGCACCTGTGTTGTTGGTGCCACCTCCTGGGGGATCGAGAGGGACATCATTCAAGCTCAACAGACTGAACCTGATCCTGGTACTGGTCCACCTAATCGTTTGTTTGTTCCCGTGTCTGTGGTCAGCCAGGTCCTGCAATGGGTTCACTGTTCGAAGTTCTCCTGCCATCCTGGTGTCAATCGCATGACTTCCTTCACCAAGCGGCACTTCTGGTGGCCTACCCTTCCCCGTGATGTCAAGCGTTTTGTCGCTGCATGTGCTGTTTGTGCTCGAAATAAAAGCACCCATCAACCTCCTGCGGGTTTCCTCAGGCCCCTTGCTGTTCCTGGTCGTCCTTGGTCCCACATTGCTCTGGACTTCGTGACGGGTTTACCCCCTTCTGAAGGTAACACCGTCATCCTTACCATTGTTGACAGATTCTCTAAAGCTGCACATTTTGTTCCATTAACTAAACTCCCCTCTGCTCTGGAGACCGCTCACCTCATGGTCCAGCATGTCTTTCGACTTCACGGCATTCCTTGTGACATCGTCTCGGATCGTGGTCCCCAATTTGTGTCTCAAGTTTGGAAGGCTTTCTGTCAAGCCCTTGGTGCCTCGGTGAGCTTGTCTTCTGGTTATCATCCCCAAACCAACGGTCAGTCTGAAAGATGCAACCAAGAACTTGAGTCCTCTATTCGCTGTGTCATTGACAATAACCCTGCTGATTGGTCCTCTCTTCTCCCCTGGGTTGAGTATGCCCATAATACTCACACGTCCTCGGCTACGGGCCTCTCTCCTTTTGAAGCATCTCTGGGTTACCTGCCTCCACTGTTTCCCCACCAGGAGGTTGACGTGTCTGTCCCCTCTGTCCAGTACCACCTACGACGTTGCAGACGCATCTGGAGGCAGACCAAGGAGGCTCTTCTTCGGTCCCGTGAACAAACCAGGAGGTGGGCTGATCGTCGCCGTATTCCGGCTCCTCTGTACGCTGTGGGACAGAAGGTATGGCTCTCCACTCAGAACATCTCCCTCAAGGACACCTCCAGAAAACTGGGACCTCGGTTTATTGGACCTTTTCCTGTTGTCAAAATTGTTAACCCCTCTGCTGTTAAACTTCGGCTCCCTCGCTCTATGCGTGTTCATCCCACCTTCCACGTGTCCCAACTCAAGCCCTATGTGGAGGATCCTTTGAATCCTTCCGACCTCGATCGTCCACCCCCTCGTGTGGTTGATGATCAGACTGTGTTCACCGTTCGTCGACTCCTGGATGTTCGGAGACGGGGTCGTGGACATCAGTTTTTGGTTGATTGGGAGGGTTACGGCCCCGAGGAGAGATCTTGGATTCCCAGGTCCTTCATCTTGGATCCTGGTCTCATCACTGACTTTTTTGTGAGACATCCTGACAAGCGCCTTTGATCGCCTGGAGGCGATGTTTGAGGGGGGGGGGTACTGTTGGGTTTGTGTTTGTGTGTATGTGAGAACTCACCTTGCAGTTGCTGAGTGTTGGAGATGGGAGTTCCTGGGTAACCAGCTGTTGCCAATCCGGTTAACGAGTCCAGCTGCTATTTAAGCCTTGGAGGAGGTTCCAGTCTTTGCTGAATCATTCAGTCACCTTGGGTACTGTGAGACAGCCATTTTAATGTTCTCCTTTGTGAACTTATGTTTAACCAGCTTATGTCTCCCTGTGTTTTCAAGACAAATCTGTGACTCACCTCTGGAACCCAAACTGGACAAGCTGCCTCCAAACTGGACTCCTTCTTTGAGAAAACTCTGTCCTCCAGCCTGACACTCCTCCACCAGCTGCCACCTGCAAGACACTACTTGGGACTCTTGGATAAATACAAGGAATTACTCACCTGATGGACACTCACCTCCTCCCTCTGGTCTGCCTCCTCCAAGTTCCTTCTGTAAGAGAGAGACTTAATTAAACACTAAAACTGCAATATTCCCCAAACATCATCATTAATCTTTTTCCCCCTTTCCTTCCAGGAACCCTGACTTCCTTTACCCCAGCACTGTAAATAAACTCACTTAACTGATTACCTGTGTCTGTGATCCTTCTCAGCCTTGGTCTGAATTTGAGTACGTTTTCAGTAATTGTTTACAACAGCTTGACCTCATCTGTTAGTCGATCCATCACCAGAGCAAACAAGAAGGGGCTCAGAGCTGATCCTTGATGTGATCCCACCTCCACCTTGAAGCTTTTTGATAATCATATTTACTTTATAATATGTAAAATTAATAAAAACAGACATTGGGCTCCTGTTTATAAAATCCATTCAATCTGTGAGGTCAGGTGATTGAGGAAGAGTTGCCACCACTTAGAACAGGGAATTTAATATAAACACTTGGCAGCTCATCATGTAGAGGTGGATGTCAATGTCAAAAGTCAGATCCAGTGACAGGCGTGATTAAATATTTAAACGTGTTGATAGTGCAACTCGAGTCTTCCTGTGCTACTGAGATACAGCCGCTCTAAAGAGGCTATGTGGACAAGAGCTGTTAATTTTCACGGTGACCAAACACGCTTTCCCAGCAAGTTCCCAAATGCAAAACATCCTGTTAAAATGTTTTAAATGTTTATGTTTGGATTATTAACACAAAACTGGGTTGCTAATAGATGATGTCAGATGCTTATCTCTATAAACATGTCTGTAACTGAACTTGCCTAATTACCCAGAACATATGATGGGATTTCCAGGGTATTGGCTTGTTAGAGCCAAACACTGGCTTGTTTTTCCTGTCAGTACATAATGGTCTAATTAGCACTGTATTGTAAATGCAAACCTCAGTAGAAGACTTTTCATAATTTATTTAAATGCACTTCCTTAGAAACTTCATGCTTTGATTGGAGAATATTTATTATAATTCAATAAAAATACAACATGGTCAGACGGAAACTTAAAGGTATTCTATGTATGTCAGGATCTATGTTTTCTGTATGTTTACTTATTTTATTTGAGTTTTCATGTAATCAGTCCTTGTGTTTCCGTTGAGCCATCTGCCATTCTCCACAGTTAGTTTTGCTTTATCACAGTAAAAAAAAAAATTCCGTAAAAAAACGGAAAAGGTCCTGGTAATTTTCTGCCAGTACATTCTCCGTTTTTTACAGATATTTCCGTAAACCCTAAAACCGATTTTTCCTGTAATTTAACAGTTTTTTTAATGTATAATTTACATAAATTTCTGTTAATCTAGGGTGCCAGGTAAATGGAGTCCTCTTTTGCGCTTCTTCTCAAAGGTTCTTGTTCCCAGGGTGCTATGCGCAAAAAAATAATAATGGAGAAACCCTTGTAAAAAATGATAACGGAAAATTCCTTCACACTTCCACAGTACATTTACCTGTTTTTTAAAGGATTTTTTTTACAGTGTAGCTTCTGCCCCACCCACCCACTCTCACCTGTTTCCCCAGTTTTCTTTATGCCAGATGTTCTCCACTCTTATTTGTAACCTTGGCCTATATGCTCAGTTTTCTTCACATCATTACAGCAAACCCTCGACCTACGTCAGGGATAGGGACCTACGTGTGTGACTTAGGTCGATTTTGTCGTACCTCGCGGACCAAAAACACATGCCTATCGTAGGTCCGCGTTTCTGACATAGGTCGCGGTTATACCGCTAACGGAGCGCCGCACACATATTTAATGGCATGAGACTGAACAAGCAGACATACTAAGGCCATAAACACGCACAGAACTGCACAAAAAATAAAAAATATAATGTCTTACTTTGAGCCGGTGGCCCCGACTGCCAGGCGGACATTTGCGGCGAGCTCCCGGCCGCAGATGGATCCTCCGCGGCATGTCGGCTCGGTGTCTTCGCCTGTGTTAGCTGCTTTGTTAGCTGCTGTCGTTAGCATGTCGGGCGGCGTTGTGGCCGCCGATCGCGGGGCGATCCGCGGCTGCTCCTCCGGACCTGAGACGTCCACAGAGTTGACCGAGTGTTTCCAGCTCATTTATCCGTATGAGGCAACCCTGATCGGGCACACGGAGCCAGCTGACAGTAGCCTCCGGAGCTCCATTGACCGCAGTACAGTTGTAAAATGGCAACCGGAAGTGGCGAGCGGAAACCGGAAGTTGCGTAAATACGATTAATTTCTTATCAAAACGTAAAATTAATAATTATACTTTATTTATAAAGCCATTTAAAACAACCACAGCTGCAACAAAGTGCTATACACATGAAATTAATAACTTTTAAACACAAAAAAAAAAAATAATAATAATTTTTTTTTTTTTTTTTAATCATATTTTTATTAAATATGATAAAATCGTAAGTCTGAGTTGCCGTAGGTCGCAGGTGTCGTACCTCGAGGGTTACCTGTATTGGTTTTCTTAACTGTGGTCCACATTGTGTTCCTCCATGATTGTCTCCTTTTGCTTCCTTGTACTGTTTTTGGTAGATTTTGCTTCAACATCAGTGCTATTTAAAGTTTTGAAATAAGGTTTATTTTGTTTTTAAAATAAATAATATATATAAAAGAATGGACCTTATTTAATTGTCTCACTACTCTTTCTAATAGTTTCTTTCATTTCAAACACGAGTCATAGTAAAATAAGAGATAATGAAGAAATCAGAAATGACAAAAAAATAATTGCTAAATCACTGAATTATGGATGATAACTGTTGCAACATTTTCAATGCTTTAAACTCAGACGTTTTACACAAACTTGGCTACTTGAAGAGCATACTTCTGCCTAAATACGTTTTATTAAGTTATTAATGCCATTTGTCGTAAAATTTGTTTGACTGGAATTTTACAAGTGTTCACTCACTGTTTAAAAAATAGCTAAAATATTTATTTTTATTCTTTATTGCTGATGAAATGCAATTTATTGCTGCTTCAGGTTTATCGATCAATAATCCACCCTCTACCCTCAAAAAAAAAAAAAGTCTGCGAGAAATGGTGAAATAAATGAGTCCAAAGTAGAAAAGTGGTGTAACTTCTGACCAGGATAAGGCTTTTATGGAGGATTGAGGTAAGGGTTAGAAGCAGACAGAGGTAATGGAGAAGTCCCCTTGGGAGGAGCCAGCCTGGAAGTCAAACCACCTCCTTAAATTGGATTAATATTGCATGGACGCTTGCACTGGGCTCACTCATATGAATTACACTGATTCCTTCATTTGCTTTTTTTACACCCTTCGTAGAGAAAAATACATGATCAAAACTAGCACAAAGTTAAAGCAGAAAAGAAAAAACTTTATGTAATCTTGAAAAACTGCTGACGGTAGATGAACATTTCTTTTTTTAACACCACATTCAAGACATTTTGGTGTGATAAAAGCAGTTAAGTTGCAACATTTAGACAGTAATTGGCAAGCATTTTGTGTGAATAACTGCTTTTACAAAGTTTGTGGACTGACACGGTTCCAGAGGGAACTGGGACTTTTTGAGCCCTGCACCTTTGTGCATGCAGATAACACCCGAGTTTTCAACAGAGGTTAAATTTCTATTTACACTTGCTTCATTTGGCACAGAGACTCTTAGAGATATTTAAAGACTTAAATAATACCAGGCGTTGTTTGCTAGAATTGTCAGTCTGCAGGAAGATAATGTGTGTGTGAATCACTAACGGCATGAACATCAGCTCAGGAGCAACAAAAAACACGAGGCTGTGGTTTAAACAATCACTGTGTTTTTTCTGTCTGCTCCAGCAGACAGTACCACCCCTGAAGTCATGACCTTTCTGATTCATGACCCTTAAAGGCTTTAAGGATCCAGAGGAGTCTGAAAGAAACAAGGAGCTTAACATGTCTTTGACTTAAAGTGAAAGTTCAGATCTTGGGATTGCATTCTGTGGAAAGGTTAATTTAACTGATGGCTCCTTGAATGACCACAGTTTGGAAATAATTAAATTTTGACCGTACTAGTAAACTGAGCTTAAATCTACTCTCAAAGGGGACAAGACTAGGAATAAAGTGTATTGCTGTACTGTATATGGGGTGCCGTTTGTATAGTTGCACAGACAAAAATTAACATCAATATTTGTGTTTATTTAGCTTTTAATAAGGATTTTTTTGTCAAAGTCATATTTTACCATGTTATTTGTACATTTATAAATGTCATAGTACCCAACTAATTTTTTTTTTAAATATAAATATTTAGTTAAAAAACTAAATACTTAACTTGCAAGTTAAATAATTAGTTAGTAAACTAAATATTGTGGTATTAATTAAATATTTAATTTACACCTAAATATTTAGTTTACTAACTAAATATTTAATTTCTAAGCTAAACATTCAATTCCTAAACTAATTATTTAATTTGATAACTAAATATTTAGCTTGGACCTAAATATATGTTTAGTAATTAAACAATACATTTCCAAAATAAACATTTAATTTGCTAACTAAATGTTTACCTCAAACCTAAACATTTAACATGCTAGTTAAATAGTTAACTTGTTAGCTAAATATTTAACTTGCTAGTTAAATATTTAGGCTTGCTAGTTAAATAATTAGGCCTGAGCCAAATATTCAGTTGTCAAATTAAATATTTAGTTTAGGACTTAAATGTTTAGCTTTGAAACAAAATCTTTAGTTAGTAAAGTAAATATTTAGGTGTAAATTAAATATTTAATTTATACCAAAATATTTAGTTTTCTAACTAAGTATTTAGCTATAAATTAAATATTGAATTTACACCTAAATGAATAGTTTACTTTATACTAACTAAGTATTTAACTTTCAAGTTAAGAATTTAGTTTGTAAACTAAATATCTATCTTGAAAATTAAATATTTTGTTGGGAACTATGACATTTATAAATGTATCAATAACATGGTGAAAATACGACTTTGAAAAAAAGAAATCGTATTAAACGCTAAATAAACCAAAATACTGATGTTAATTTTTGACTATGCAACTTTACAAATGGCAACCCACACCTGCACCCATAAAAATAATAATAAATTTAAAAAAGTCCAATCTAATATACAGTATCTTGCAGCAATTTATTTAAGCTCTGTTTTATAATTTAGCATTACATGGTAGTGGTTTTAGGTTCCAATTACTAT
>JBBPBX010012420.1:0-18553 GCA_038048925.1 Garcialebias charrua
GGCCCAGAAACAGTTTGAGCAACATGGGAAGTACAGTCCATTTGCTTATCTGACCTTCAAACTTCACACATGCTGTGAGTGGCGAGTATCAGCCACACCACCAGTTCATTACATCCTGGTGCCAGACGCCCCATGACACACTCAGAGGTCCTACAGTCACCCTCCAACACATTAAAAATAAAACTATCACATGTTAAAAGCTAAACTTTTTTCTTTCACTTAGCTGCATTTAGTTAGTTTCCTAAAAATAAATATATATTCACTGAGCTTTTGTCCTGTGTACTTGTGAATTATTCGTGCCATGCTAACCTGCTACAGAACAGTTAAAAGCATTGTGTTACTGCACCTGTGTGCTGCATGGATGCAGATGGCTTGTTCATTGGTGACGCAACCCTCAGGAAGATCTTCTGTCTCCAGGAGACCCTGCGCAGGGTCTGAGGGAGACCTCCACTCAGCGAGTCATTGCTGCAGCTGGACAGGGTTCGTTTCCTGCCCTCCCCATTGCTACAAAAGAAGACAGTCGTGTCAGAGACACCTGCTGAAAAGGCAAGGCGTCACGTTACACCAACCCTCTTTAAAAGCACCTTTTATAAATGCAAGCACGTGTAACCTTCAGCACACAAGCATGACTTAAGACGACGCCACACAACAAAAGTCTCCTGACTGATCACAAATGGAACATTCTGGAAAATTAAACAGCCATTCACCGTTTTCCAGTATCCAAGTTAAAAAGCAGCAAACAGGAGAGTAAGATGAGTTAAGGTGCATGCATGCAGGTACCTTCAGAAACAGAAGCTGATTGTGTGTGTTTTAGGATTTCTGTAAAAGTTTGAGTTCACTACATTTTAAAACACTGAATATGTCAGAGAATCCATCGTGTAGAAATTTAATCCAACAAATGTGGAAACAGGACTCAATGAGTCCATCTCTAACATTGATGGTGAGTTAAATAAAGGCCTTTTTTTAACACCATGCTGCACCGTGGTATTTTCTACACACCGGTGGCTCAGCTGGTAGAGCTGTTGCCTCCCAGTGAGAAGGCTGCTGGATGAAATCCCGGCTGGGGGCCCTTTCTGCGTAGAGTTTGCATGTTCTCTGTGTGCGTGCGTGGGTTTTCTCCAGGTACTCCGGTTTCTTCCCACAGACCAAAAACATGCATGTTAGCCTCATTTTTAACTCTAAATTGTCTCTAGATAACTGTGTGAATGATTTTTCGTCAATGTGTGTCCCTGTGATGGACTGGAGACCTGTCCAGGGTGTCTCCCGCCCCTCACACAGTGACAGCTGAACATGGGCACCAGTGACCCCCCGCAACCCAAAAAGGAAGAAGCTTAATAATGGATGGATGTTTCTACACAACCATAAAATTACTAAGTGCATCACACTTGGCCTTTCTTGGAAAGGCTCCATTTTTTTTTTTTTTTTTGCGTTCTGTGGGGGATGCTGCACGTGTCCTGGGTTACCAAGGACTATCCAGTAGAACCAAAGCAGGAGCTGTGTCCATATTTTGTCACAAAGTCGAGCTCGTTCTTAGCGCAGCTTGGACTCCACCTGTTCCTCGTCTCCAACCCTGTTTGTAGTCTTCATGGACAGGATCTCAAGGCTCAGTCGTGGAGAGGTGTCTGGTTTGGGAACCTCAGGGTCTCATCTGTGCTGGGTCTGTGATGCGTCTGCTGCTCCAAGCCCATGGTTCTCAACTATTCTCTTTAATGTTATCCTGTTAGTGGAGTTGTTTGGACAGTGTTTAAAAATCCACTAGGGGAAAGGGATTTCCAAACTGACTAGGAAAAAATATAATGGGTTGGGAATGTGTTGACATATTCAGAGTTAAACTCAAGTTTTTCATTAGGCTGGCTTTTAAAACTCTTACATATATTCTGGGGAACGTGCTGTAAAGAAAAAATGCCTTGCTTCTTTTTGTATCAGTCCTGACACTAGAGGCCTGGCTGCTGTCAGAATAAAGAGTGGAAATGATACTTCCATCGAGCTGCTTCACTGCATCTCATTTATAATGGAAATGTTAACCTTTACTTTCTGGCCCTTAAAGACAGCACTGACAGAGACGTCTAAGAATGATCAGACATGCTGCACTTTATCTTGCTTTCCTAAACATATATATAAAGTCCAGTTGATCTTGTATTGAACGCCTTTTTGATTTATCATGTCCTGGACGACTGAGAATCTTCACCAGCATTTTCCTAAACATACTAAACTTAGGCTAAAGACAAAGATAAAAGAAGTTTGAAAATGATGCTGTTTTTGAGCAGTAATCCCCAAAAAACTGCACATGTGAGAAAATCCAAAGCACAAAGTTAAAATATTGTTACCATATTTTCTGCCGTACACGTCACACCGCCCTATAAGATTCATCAGTCCAAATATGTCTAATAAAGTGGAGAAATCCATAAATACGTCGCTTTGCCATATACGTCCCATCCATTATGCGTCACCGCTGACGCGTCGCGTTTGTCATCGCGGACAACCTGGAAATGTGGGCCGGTGTTGTGCCAAAAAAAGATTGGCTGCCGAATGGCGGTTGCAAGAGCGTGCATGCGAGGACTTTAACAAGAATTTTACAAGATTAAAACTTCATTATAGTAAAGGTGTGTCTCAGTCTAACGTTTACTTAATAAATGCACTTCAACGGTCAAATCAGCTGCATTTCGCCAGGGCAGTACAGCAAAATGAAACAGATTTTACAGTTGCTCCAAGCAGACGACTGTGGCAGGCTATGGCAAGCCGATTGTGTCATTAATAGCCACTTTTACTTATTACATGATACAATGGCATGCCATACTACTCGACTGCCATCTAGTGGCTGAAAATGTTAGTGTTCAATAATTTCAGTCAGAATGAATGAAAACAGTCATATCTCAGCCATAAATTGTAGGGATGTGCCGATCAGGTTTTTTAAAACCGATACCGATACCGATCACCTATGTGTGACGATCACCGATACCGATCACAATTACCGATTGCCTATATGTGAGCCGATCACATAAACCGATCACCGATCAAATGGCTTACCTGTAATTTATGAGTGCTGCTTCTGGCTACAAGATCTGAAAACTTTTCAGATCTTGTAGCCAGAAGCAGCACTCATGTTATTTTCAGAACCATAAAATCACCATAATTCAGACAAAAACATATTTTTACTAATTTATTTCAGAGAACAAAGTAAATAAAAGTAATTATCAACTGCATTATCAAAGAAAAATGTTTACCTTACTAACTTTCAATAAAAAAAAAGGTTTTTTATTGTTTTTAAAAAAAAAACACATCTATTACTTCATATAAAAAACTAAAATACCCCATTTGCTACTTAAAGCTGCACTGTTGGCTGTTTTTACAAATGGCTTTATAAATACGTAAAGTATCATTATTATTATTTTTAAATAATTTCGTGCTTTTTTGAACAACTTCCTGCGGGAACCAGGTGGCGGTAATGCGCTTAATATGAGTTCGCCAACCGCCATTCAACTCTATAGAAGAAGAAGAAGAACCAGGAAATACCGCCTCCGCCATTTTACATTCAGTTCCACACTCGGCAGTCGGCTTTTGGAGGACTGTTTCTCCCATAAGAGGATGCCTCATACGGATAAATTAACTGGAAACACTCCCTGAACTCTGTGAATGTCTCAGGACTGGAGCAGCAGCCGCGATCGCTCCGCCGAGCGCTCCTACAGCGCCGCGCGAGACCAGCAGCTCATGGTATGAGCTAAGGCTAACATGCTAAACCGGACCTGCAGCAGACAGCCGGCTTTGTGCGATCAGAGGTTCCTGGAGCTCGCCTCGATGTCGGACTGGAAGCAGAAGATATCGGGGGACACCCAGCTAACTTGGAATAACAAAGCCGACAGCCTTTTTGAAGCCGCAGCTAAACTGGACTGCCCGTAACTGCGCAGCGGAGCGGACTCGGTGGGGCTACTCGGTGGGGCTACATGCTAACAGGTGTTGCTTATGGCGGCGCTGGCAGACGGCTTTTGGTAAGTTATTAAAACGTATTAAAACATTTTAATGACGAATTAGGTTTGTTGTGTTGAAGGACTTCGTTGAAATTCCTCCACGAGGTACTTTTTCGTCGCACGTTTTGCAGTTAGCAAACTTCGCATCACAGGCTCTGTGATCGGTAATTGAAGGCAAAAGCCGATCACATCCGCTTTAATGATTATCGGTGACGATTGATCGGTTTCCGATCGATCGGCACAACCCTAATAAATTGGTTTTTAAATATGGGGAAAAAAATCCATAAATACGTCACTTTGGCATGTAAGTCGCAGGTCATGTAAATCAGTGTTTTTCAAACTTTTTTGAGCGAAGGCACATTGTTTTCATTGAAAAAATCACGAGGAACACCACCAACCAAAATTGTAAACAAAGATACTCTGTATCCGCCTATATTAAATATATAGTCATTCTTATCAAAGTGTCTTGAATAGGAATGAAATAAACACAAAAATGTATTTTTATCATATTTTATATTTCTTATTTCAAATTGCACTTAACATGTCTTCAAAAATACACCCTAACAGTGCCACAACAATGTGGTCTTAAATTTAAAGAGGTTGTAGAAAACTTCAAAGTGTTTTACAAACTAATTCTGTTCACAAGCATTCCGTTAGCCATTCTCTCTACATTTTACCCACTTGTTGGATAGCTTCTCACCGCATACCAAGCACAACGGAGTCTGTGTCGTTGCGTCCCCGGTAAAAGTAAATTCAAACTAAATGTAACTCTCACTGTACTGTCTCGAGCTCACGGTATCTGACTTCTTCTGATATCCACTCATACTAGGGCCTACATCTGGGTCCGAATTTTGTCCAGGGACCAGATCGGAGTTAGTATTTTTTCTTTTCTAAAACTTTTCCATCACTGTTATAGTCTTGCTAGCAGCTAGCTAGATGCAATGCTGTCACTGCTACATGTCACGTTCATGCATCACTGCTTCTCTTGTTTTAATGTGCAATGCTATGTTTCATACTGCCATCTATCTAGTGATAAGGAAATTACATGATTACGCCACTAGACGCTACTACAGCACAGACACTCGAAAATGGCATATTATTAGATAATTAATTTGTCTTCAAAAAATCTTTTTAGACCAGTTAAGTGAAATTGGATAATTGCCATGGCACACCTGACGATCACTCGCGGCACACTAGTGTTCCGTGGAACAGTGGTTGAAAAACACTGATGTAAATTGTGTAAGAAATGTGACTTATAGGGCAAAAAATACGGTAATATACAGGAGTTTGCCATGCGAAAAGCTTTAAATACTCATGCAAATCCAACAAGTGAAAGCTGTATCAGCATCCCCTTCTGCTTCAGAGCTAAACAGGAAGAGGGTGGGCCCGGCTGCAAAGCTAACGGTGGGGAGTGGCTTCAAAATTGTTTATTTGTGAATAAAATGTTTCTGAGGACAGTTAAGAAAAGGAAACAGGACAATAAAAGCTGAGTGTTAGAAGGTTTCGAGAGCCAACACATATATCCGGCTGCTGCCATCTCAGCAAAACATCAGCTGCTCCCTGCCACTCATCTCACCACCCTTTGAGTTCAATCTGTAAGGGGGGTGGGGGGTCTGCACACCCCCTCTCACCTCTTGAAGTTCCCACTGTCTGCCAGCGAGCTCAGGGAGCCCAGTGAGCCCTGGTAAAAGCTTTTCAGGAAAGTGGGAGCAGAGAAGGAGGAGGGGAGGCTGAAGGAGGACTCGCTCTCTGAAATGCTGCGCGTCCTTGAGACAGCCACGGGAGTGGGCGGGGCCAAACATGTAATGCCCACAAATAAAAACCAGTTACACAAAGAGGGGGAAAAACTTTGCTGACGGGAGGACAGGAGACAAAATACAGAAGAATTCATGAGGGATCAAACAGAGGCAGGAAACTTGTGATGCTATTGTGTGAGGACAGTGGAGGCAGGAGGTCATGATAAAAACAGATTACATTGTTCGAGAATAAATCAAAAGGTTAACCAAATATTTAGTGAGCGTTAAAAGTGATTAAAAGAACTGCAACACGTCATAAAAAAACAACACGACATCTGACTCCAGTACAAAACAACCGACCCCTGCAGCTCCTGCTGAACTGCACACGGATCTCTCGTTTTTCACAGAAACGCAGCGAGCGATGAGCGTGTTCAGTGACGTCACCGTACCTGCCCTGCAGCAGCTCGGCGTTGACGGACTGCTGCTTGCGGAGAGGGGCCTGCTTGGTCGGCTGGCCCTCAAACGAGATGCGCTTCCTCACCGGCAAGTGGCTGAGGGTGTGGGCGCGCCGACGGAAGTGCAGTCCAGGTTCTTGGCCGTCATCTGGGAAGGCAGGAGGAGAACCTGGAGGAGAGTGACCAGGAGACTCTTCATCCTGATGCGGAGTACAGAAAATGAAGCGAGACGGGTTTGTAAAGCTGCTCGAAACTTTTCGTGACATTTTAAACAGAATAACAGTCTTGCAAAAGCTACATTCTATCACGACGCATTCCAATAGAGATGGCCTAAAAAGAGAATTATCAAAGCCTTTGGGAGTCAAACCACCACAAAGACGAGGCCTAAAAACATTCAATACCTCAAGCTGCACTCACCTATTTGATCAGACCCCACCACAACACTCACCCCACGTACAGCTTTCTGCACAGCAGAGCACTCAGTTCCTCATGCAGGGTGGTAAAACTCCCACATCTATTGTATTCTAATGGACAATGTCCTATGACTCTGAGCATCACACACTATTGGTGGGGAGGACGTCACTGCCACGGCTCAGCATGGAAACCCTCCAATCTCCTCCTCTTGTCCTTTTAGACACCTCCCACTTTAACTTCTGTCATGACAGGCAGTGACATTTGTGCTGCTTGTTCCTGTCATCAAAAACTATGACACATTCTAAAATGTAATTTATTGGTCTGCATTTATCTAAACATTAGTGCTAATAAACACATTAGTGACTTTTAGGAAGGCCTATCTAACTCGTGTAGGGCTGTGTCCTGCGACAGGCCTTTAAGGTCAGTTAGACCAGACACAAAACTGGAAATCCTGAGAGGAGCTTCCTGTATGGACTCGCATCACATCCTGACAGAATACCCACAAGGCAGCTTGTACATTTAATTACAACGCAACCAAGATACAGTATACTGACTGTTTGAAGTGAGGTGTCTCAGACCTGACTTTTTCAACCAACAAATTAATAAATGACATATTTCAAAACATCTGCAGCAGCTTGTGCTAACTGTTGAGGAATGAGTAGGACATAAACGAGCTCAATCCTCCGAGTCCATCTAAAGCCATAGTTCAGATTTATTCAAGTACAATTCTAGGAAAGGTTTTGAATTTTTAATATCTCACCTGTTGTAGATAGCTCTTTGAACGACCTCAGTTTACAGAAATAGTTTCTCTGATTAGACTGATGTGCTAATGGCTTGACCAAGATCAAAGATTTTATAGGACTTCATGCAAACATTATTTCACAACACGCTACAGTCAATGTATCATTCTGTTGCGTTTTACAACAAATTTTACAACTATTAGTTCAAGTAAGCATACTCTGCCTCCTCATGATTCTATCTTTGATCTTAGTTGATACTGTTATCGATTTTACTTGTTTTATTACTTGTTTAATTGACATTTAATTCTGTTACACTTTGTAGTACTTTGAGATTTTCATTAATGAAAAGTGCGTTATAAATTGAATTCATTATTATTATTATTATTTGGTTTTATTATCATTCGCATCACATGTGATACATGACGTGGAACAAAATTGTGTACACACAGGGTCCCAGTTACACCCAACAATAGCAAAAATATAAAGTGTAAAAAGAAACAGTAATAAAGATCTAAGATATGAACTAAGAAATATGCTAAACACTAGTAGTACAAAAACAACACGCTTAAAAACAGCAGCACGAACATGAGTCTGTGTGAGCAGATGAGTACGAATGAATACAGCAACATGAAATAATCAGCAGCATGAATGAATCAGCAGCATGGATAATCAAAAGTAGAGCTGGACAATAATTTGATATAGATATATCTCGCGATAAACTTTTAGTCAATAACAATGATATGAGTTGTAAGCACATTTTCGATATTTCTATAGGATTAAAGCGTTTCACTGACGTATTTCTTTTTCTGTTCGGGTTGAAGCAACAGCTTCAGTTTCAACCCGGACAGAAAAAGCTGCGACACAACTACCGTATTCTCCAACATATAAGTCGCACCTTTTTGCCTACATTTCCAAGCCCTGCGACTTATAGGCCGGTGCGACTTATACGTGGATTTTTCGTTTTTTTTCACTTTGGTCAAAAAAATGGTCACTTAATTTAACGGTTTTTAACCGTCAAAGTGCATTTATCAAGAAAAGTTAAACTGAGACACACTTTTACTGTAATGTCAGCTAACAAAAATATATTTTTTATGTGTTTATCTTTAAAGATCAAAGAGATGCAGGTCTGTTTGCTGCACTGCAGGTCTGTTGTTGCTGCGCGTGCTCGTTTTGTGCCGTGAGGTGCGACTTATAGGCCGGTGCGACTTATACGTGGATTTTTCCACTTCATTGGACATAATTGGACTGGTGCGACTTATAGCCCGGTGCGACTTATAGGCCGGAGAATACGGTACGAAAGTGCGTGGTGACAGATGTTACGCAGAGCTAGAGTCCAGAAGGCGTTAGCTGTAGCAGGCTAGGCTAAGCTAATCTCCAACGCGCGTTAAGTTTTTGCTTCAAAATGAGTTCCCATGACCGTCAGAATGTGACTGAACAAAGTTTCACAAGTGAAGAGAAAGCAGATGACATCACTGATGAAAGGAAAGACTAATTCGATGGTGTGGAAGTGGTTCGGCTTTCTAAGATCTGATAAACTGCAGGTTTCAGTCAGTGTGCTGCAAAATGTGACGGAGTCGTTCCAACTGGTGGTGGGAACATCTAACTTGTTCCACTAGATAGAATAAGCTGAGAGTCAGAAGATGAAGCACAAAGTTTAGCCAACGTGTCCCTGAAACACCCCCAGCTGTATCAAAAGAGAAACACATGCAGCAAACGTCTGCTGCATGTGTTTTGTTATGATGTTTAAAGTTAAAACTATTAATATATGTCGGTATTGATGACAAGATGACATGGAACTCTCATGTAAATTACTTAAGAATAAAAATAGCAAAATAAAGTAAAAGTTTTTGAATGGCAAAGCTTTATACATTGTATAATGTAATGATTGTTCCATATTTGTTCTACTGTATTGAAGTTTGGGGGAAAGCATGCCAAACAATTACAAACCCTGTTTTTAGTTTACAAAAAATGAGCTATAAGAATTATTAGTAGGAAGTGCTATGGTCACCCAACAAATATATTATTTCATAATTTATTCATTCAACGTTTATCAATTGAAATTATAAAAAAAATATGATTTGGTTGAATATTGTATTTTACAAGTCATGTATAAAGCTCATAAAAATATTACCCCCAAATCTTCATAATTTGTTAACAAGAGTCATTATAACCTTAAGAGAATGTAAATGTTTGTAAAACCTTCATTTAGAACTAGTCTGAAGGAGCTGAGTTGTATTTCCGGGAATAGGATTGTGGAATTGCATTTATATCACCATAAACATTTATAAAAAACTGTTTATATGTTTAAAAAGATGGTTAAGTTAAAGTTGTTAGGAAGGTACGATACCATGTGAAGAATGTCTGATGATTTTTGTTTTCGCTTTGGGGTTCAAGCCTGAGTTGTTGTTTATAGTTATTTTATATATTTCAGTTGAGCGTTTTATGTTTATTTGACGGTTTATTTGACTGTGGTTTCTAATTTTTTGAAGGCTATATACAAATAAAAGGTGAACATTAATTTGTTGTACAGTTTGAACAGTTTTTCTGAGGCTTTTGTATTGTTTATATCGATATCGAATTATATTGTTATTGACCAAAATTAAGAAATATATCATGATAAAAGTTTTGGCCAAATTGTCCAGCCCTAATCAGCAGCATGGATACTCAGCAGCACACATCAAAGTGGCATTACAGTGATTTTTTTCCCCTTCACATTAGCAAGTGCAAACCGCAGCAGCAGCTAGCTGTAGCATTTCTGGTGCAAATTGGGGCTCTTCCAGCAGTGATTTCTTAATGATTCTGCAGAAAAACTGATCACAGTGTAAAGATTTATAAGCTAAAGTTTGCTGGTAAAAATATTTTGACTCATTTTATACACTGCCTGGCCCCCTCAAAAAAGTTGCCACCTGGATTTAACCAAGCAAGCCTTGCCGTATTTTCTGGTTTATGAAGAGGAAAAAACATATATGTCACTTCGGCGTATAAGTCACGTTTATTTAATGGTCAAAACTGCTTTACTTCGCCTGGACGGCACGGCGCAGTCCATCCATCCACCCATCGCGGTCGGAGCCGCTAGCTCTCTAGCGTTCCTCCGCCTGCACCAGCTGAGTGAAGCGAGTGCGCACGGGAAGACTCGCTGTTGCAGTTTTTAGAAATTTTAAGTGTCAGTCAAAATTATTATATAATGTGTTATGAATATGGAAAAATAAAGGTATAAGTTGCTTCGGCATATAAGTTGCAGGACTGACAAATCTGTGCAAAACAAACTGTGACTTACCGGTATATGTTGGAAAACACGGTATTGCATAAGCAATTCTCTTTCAGCTGCAACAGGTTATTTAATCCCAACTGGTGCAATGAGTTGTTTCTCATTTCTTAAACAACCATGTTGAAACACACATCGTGTGGTTGTGGAAAAGATGTCAGTCTGTTTGAGAAGGGTCAGATCATTGGCATCAAGCACAGAAAACATCTAAGGAGATTGTAGAAACGACTAAAATTGGGTTAAGAGCTGTCCAACGCATTATTAAAAACTGGAAGGACAGTGAGGACTCATCGTCTTTGAGGAAGAAATGTGGCCAGAAAAAAATTCTGAATGATCATACTTTGTAATTGGTGATCAGTTAAACGTTTGGTGAAATAAAATCGAAGAAAAACAACAGTAACACTCAGGGCTGTGTCTGTTAGTGAAAGTAAGAGCATTTCCACACGCAGTGTGAAGGAAGATTGAACGGCTGTGTAGTCTTAAGAAAACCACTAATCAGTGAGGCTAACTGGAACAAAAGGCTTCAGTTTGCTCGGGAGCATAAAGATTGGACTGTGGAGCAATGGAAGAAGGTCATGTGGTCTGATGAATCCAGATGTACCCTGTTCCACAGTGATGGGTGCATCAGGGTAAGAAGAGAGGCAGGTGAAGTGATGCACCCATCATGCCTAGTGTCTAGTCATCAATGCAAAATCTTGATGAAAAATTAATGCAACACTGGATGAAAATAGATCTTGTGACATTGCAGAAGCTTATTGAAACAATGACATAGTGAATGCATGACGTAATCAAAGCTAAAGGCGGTCCAACAAAAATATTAATGTTTGACAAAAATATTAGTGTGTGACAAAAATATTAGTGTGTGACCTTAGTTTCTGGCCGGGCGGTGTATCTGCAGCAGTCCATTTTGGTCTTAGCTGTGTTCAGTCTAGCCATTAGCTCAACAATCCAGTCAGAATTATATTTTTTCTCCAAACTAAGACAAATCAAAAGTGAGATATTTATATCCAATAATTCTCAATCAGGTCATCTGGACAGTTTCTTTTTAGTAGAAACGTTTCACCCTCACTCCAGAGGGCTTCATCAGTCAGAGTAGTTCCAGCACACTGTTCCCCCACCAAGTAAACAACTTAAGTGGACCAACCAGTTTGCTGGAGCCAAGATGGTTTCTGGAGGCCGTCCTGTCCCTCGTCGACTCCTCCCAGGCAGGCAGCCACAGCCAAAGTGGTTCAAGACAAGAAAGTTCATGCTCAATAATCCAGGTATCAAGATATTTATAGTTTATAAGGTTTTCCCACTGTGATCAGTTTTTCTGCAGAATCATTAAGAAATCACTGCTGGAAGAGCCCCAATTTGCACCAGAAATGCTACAGCTAGCTGCTGCTGCTTTTTGCACTTGCTAATGTGAAGGGAAAAAAATCACTGTAATGCCACTTCGATGTGTGCTGCTGATTATCCATGCTGCTGATTAGGGCTTGACAATTTGGCCAAAACTTTTATCATGATATTTCTTATATTTATATTCTTATATTTATAGTTTATAAGGTTTTCACATAACCCCACCCAGAGGCGTAGCCAGAATTTCATGAGGGGCGGTTCGTTTAAAAGAAATCTGGACCTTTTCAGACAAGCATGCCTCGATAGCTCAGTGAGAAGAGCGTTGGCTCGCCGTTCCGAACCTTATGGGTTCAATTCCCACATGGGACAACGTTTTTTTTTTTTTTTTTATTCATTCCAGATTAAAAAAACACAAGAAAACTATTTACAAAACAACAAGAAATAAAGCATAAAGTTTTTTTAATCTGGAATGAATAAATAATCTAAAAAAAAAAAAAAGTCATACCTTGTGGGAATCGAACCCACGAGGTCTAGATAAGGTTAGGAGCAGCTAACGGCGCAATGCGTTACCCAGTGAGCCACCAGGACATGTGTATTTTTGAGCTCCACATTTATTATAAACAAACCGCCCCTCATAGAATGACTAGTTGGGACCAGAGCCGTATACTGTATATAGAGAGTTCTGACACTCTTTGATGTCGCCGAAAGGCGGTCAATCGTTCCAAACAACGGCTATGGAAACCTTGTGGAGCTGCGCCCTCTGGCGGCGACGGAGCGCTACTGCAGGCAGAGTCAGACTGTAAAACAGCCATGGAACAAATCGCCCCCTCCATGACCCACGTGACTTCCGCATTCCATTCTTACAACGGAACGCTATGGAAGTGTCGCAACTCTCACTTTATATGGCTCTGGTTGGGACTTCATAGGCAAAGTGGGCGGTTCGTTCGAACCGGGCGAACCGCCCCTGGCTACGCGCATGCCCCACCTCAAAAAATCTGAGCTATTGCTTTTTAGGCTCACATGAATGAATTTCCCAACATGCTGTAAGCAAGTTGGCATGTCAAGTTCAATACAATAATGAAGTTATATAGAATGTATTAAATGTTACAAACCTAATAACCAACAGATTATTTCATTCAGCTTTTTAGTCATTAAAAGTGAAAACGTGTTTTAAAAAAGTGGTAAAAGTAAATTAAAAAAAGCCCCAGTTTGTTGACACCTCTGTAAACACATTCCTCTGGTGCTCACTTTGGCCTCTAGGCCATGCTGTTTGTGTTTACATCATGAAGCTTGTGTAAACAACACAGGGAACACTTCACGGTCTGTTCATGTGAGCAGAGCGCCACCAGCAGCTCTGACGCTTCTTCTGCTCAGGGTGGACTTGGATCAAAACATGGTTTAAAGAGCCAGAGGGCAGAAAGTGAGAACTCCCAGCTCTCCCTTGACCTCAGCTCCGGGAATTCTCATGTTGCCTTCTCAAGAACACTTACTCTTTCAAAACTGCCAATGCTCCCCATGCTTCCCAAGCGGCCTCGCATTCGGTTGGCACCCTGGTGACAGGTTTGACAAAAAAACAATGTTACAACGTATTCTGAAAAATACAAATATAAAAAATAAAAAAAACATAAAAACTATAATACTAATAACTAGGGATGGGGCCGATCCGATCCAGTATCGGTATCCGATACCAGCATAATTTAAGTATCGGATATCGGATCCAACCTGCCGATATTTCCGATTCAGCTTCAAAGAGCACTTGTGTTCCATCACATTCTGTGACTGCCGTCTTAACATTGTGTGAGTTAAACCCAATGAAGACACTCTTGAGCCTTACAACAGGAAACTCACAAACTTTAACAGCACACAAGAGGCAGCTCTATACCACACACACGTCTTTCCCATAATGCTTAGCGGTTTTTTAGTTTTCCAGCTGCACCTAAAGCTGGAAAACAAAAAAAAAGCTAAGCATTATGGGAAAGACAACAAAATCCACTCTCTTAGTGGTTAAGGGGAGTGGATTTTGTTGTCTTTCCCATAATGCTTAGCGGTTTTTTAGTTTTCCAGCTGCACCTAAAGCTGGAAAACTAAAAAACCGCTAAGCATTATGGGAAAGACAACAAAATCCATCTCTCTTAGTGGTTAAGGGGAGTGGGCTGTGTTGTCTTTCCCATCATGCTTAGCGTTTTTTTTGTTTTTCCAGCTGCACCATGAGTGAGAAGGACATGTGTGTGGTATAGAGCTGCCTCTTGTGTGCTGTTAAAGTTTGTGAGTTTCCTGTTGTAAGGCTCAAGAGTCTTCATTGGGTTTATCTCACACAATGTTAAAATGAATAGACTCAGTACAAACGGTATCGGATCGGAAAAATATTGGTATCGGCCGATACTCAGTTTTTGAAGTATCGGATCGGAAGTGAGAAATGTGGATCGGCGCATCCCTAATAATAACTACATATTATTGTTAACGAGAAGAAGAAAAAAACCCGATAATGCTGGTAAAAGAACAGGTGTTTCCAGACTTGATAACACCGTTTAGTTAAGTCTGATGTAATAACAGATGGCAGCAGAGATCTCAGACTGCTTAGATCCATCCACCAAGGACTTATTGTGCAGTCTCACCAGCAGATATGGGTCAGTTCAAATCCCCCTGGATGACTGTGACACAGAAACAGCAACCAACACAAAAACAGAGCAGGGAGACAAAAAGAAGCATACAAAAATAAACAGTGCGCAGCATGAAGGCTGTAATCACCCAGGGGGGACGAAATAAGAGCCAGAAGCAGAGAAAAGGTCATATTTATGATAACGTTGAACACAAACAAAGCAGGGGCATGCGGTGTTATGAGGGGGAACCCTCTCTGCTCAGACCCACCCTTGTAAAGATGTTTTCCAGCGAGCTGGTGAGAGAAGTGCGGGCTTTATTCTTGAGAACATCAAGTTTGAAACGACTGCCGGTGGCCGTGCCTTCTCCTGCTGCCGAGCTATTTGCTGCATTCTGTCAGACAGAAAAATAATAATTATCAAAGCGATCTGCAATGATGAGCCCATTAAACCTGAAACAGCAGCAGACCACCTGTCAAAACTGTAAGAAACAACGTCCAGGTGGTGCAAGCTGCCACACTTCTACCAGCTCAGCAATATCACTAAATACTGTATAGAATTACTCAAGATAGACCATTTTAAATTGATAATCTATATTTGACTCTTTCCATGTCCCCTGCCCAGTAACGTATGGAATGGAGCAGCTGGTTGTCCATTTAGCAGTAGATGGATATCTACATTAACAAATCTTACATTTGTCACAAGCCTGGTTCTCCACGTTTTCACTGCACGAACTAAAAACTATAAATACCATTTGGATTATTTACCCCCAAACACCACTCTTCATGGCCAGTATTACCGTTGGAGGTTTCTGGAACTTCCAGGAAAAGAATGCAGCTCAAAACAATAAGAGCGTAATGGTTCCACAATGAATCTATTTGTTTATTTAGGTGTGGCAGCTGTCTGGTTGACTCCAAATGTTAATGAAGATTATTTTCTTTGAGGCTCATCAGAATTTGTCCAGTGGTTCAGGAGATATTTTGGTAATGCTACAGACAACAACTCATGCACGCACATACAGACATGGGCAAAACCATTTTCAATCAAAAGTAGTAAATACTACTAGACCCAAGCCGACAATACAAAGATAACTTACAAAACTCCCCCACCCCAAACTGATGAGCTGATCTTAACAAAATGAGGGTTCAAGATGCAAAGAAACACAGAACCACATTCCACCAGAATACCAGGAGTCAGAAGAACTCCTACGTCCATATGCTCGTTGTGGACTTCACATCTGCCTTCAACACCAGGATCCCCCAGACCCTGATGGACAAACTACTCACACTAGGGCTAAGCCCCTCCCCATGCAACTGGGTCCTAGACTTCTTAACCATCAGACCACAGTCTGTGAGGAGCCACAGCTTCTCCTCCTCCACCATAACCCTCAGCACTGGTACCCCTCAGGGCAGTGTGCTGAGCCCTCTCCTGTTCACTCCGCTCACATATCAGCTACAAGTACTTGGGTGTACACCTGAAACGACAATCTCAGCTGGAGCAACAACACCACCAGCCTGATCAAAAAACGTCATCAGAGACTCTACTTCCTCAGACGGCTGAGACGAGCTGGTCTGAGAAGCTAACGCCAAAAATACACTACATGCGTTCCGGCTCCGCCCCGCTCCGGTCCGACCTCCGCAGCAAATACGCACCCATTATAATCAATGACAGAATTTACACTGGCTCCGCACGGCGGCGGCGAGCTGCGGAGAGCGGACGGCAGTCCGTCAAAATTAGAAATTTTCTATTTCTGCCGGACGCCGGAGCTGTGCCGGAGTCAACTTTTGAAGATTACGTCGCACCAACAGGAAAAGGAACGAGCACAACTTCCGTATTTACAAAATAAAATCACCACGGGCGGACTAATCCTAGCTCTATACGGATTTATTTGTACAAAAATGCTGTCAAACTATCATTTATGACTACGCCTACAAACGCAATACAATAAATAAATAAATAAATAAAGTATTTTATTCTGAAATGTAATACATCACTTCCTGTTGCTCAAACCATGTCCTGTCGCTCATTTACGAGAGAAGATCAAGGCAGCAGTCTCTACTGTTGTTCTCCTTCTTCCACCGAATGAATTGTTTTGTTCTGACTTACTTATTTATCACTTGATTTATCGCGCGATCTCGCAATTCCCGCGCATGCGTCTCGGAGCGGCGCATCCAGGCGGACCTGAGCGGAGCGGAGGTAGTGGAAATTGGACTCGCTCAGCTGCGACCTGCGGAGCGGGGCGGAGCCGGACCGCATTTAGTGTATTTTTGGCGTCAGTCCTCACCTCCTTCTACAGGTGTGCAGTGGAGAGCATCCTGTGCTCCAGCATCAACGTGTGGCATGGAGGCTGCACAGAAGTCTGTTGGAGTCAGCAGACATCTACACCTCCAGATGCAGGAAGAGGGCCACCTGCATCATGAAGGACCCCACTCACCCAGCACACACACTTTTTGCCCCACTCCCCTCAGGAAGGAGGTTGAGGAGCATTAAGTGTAGAACCACTAGACTGAGGAACAGCTTCTACCCTGAAGCTGTTAGACTCATGAATCTCTAACCAGGATAATCACTGTAAAAAAATCACTGTAATGCCACTTTGATTGGTAATATGTGCTGCTGATAATCCATGCTGATTATTTCATGCTGCTGTGTTCATTTGTACTCATCTGCTCACACAGACTCATGTTCGTGCTATTTTTTTTGCACTATTTGTACAGCATGTATATCTTAGATCCTTATTACCATTTCTTTTCACAATTTATATATTTACTATTGTTGGAAGTAACTGGGACCCTGTGTACAGTTTTGTTCCACCTCATGTAGCACATGTGATGCAAATGACAATAAAACCTTGAATTTGAATATTTTGTATTATTATTTTCATAATACTAAGATTTTAGGTTGAATTGTGGCTTAAGCAACTGTCAAGACAAGTCTGCCCTATGATTAAAAATGATTGGACTCGTGATCATTACACCCTGAAAAGCAGCATTTAAGGATCAAAAGTGAAGGTAAAAAAAATTAAACCCTCAAAGGGACTTACCGTATGTGGGGACAAAAATATTACCGGTACAATACAATATTTCAAACTGATTCTATGTGTTCTTACCCTTTTAAATCTACAAATAAATTACCATAAAATCAACTTACCATACATACATTCTTATATAGTTATAGTTCAGTTCTTTAATAATTTTAAAGTAAAGAAAAAAAAAACTCTTTAAAAGCACAGTGGTTTTCACATCTTGTGCTGATTGAAGCTCGTACCTGAGGCGCCTCTCCGATATGAAAATGGGACTTTTGTTTGGCTTCACAGAGCTGTCTTAGATGGAGAATTGCCAACTCGTTCTCTTCTTGGTCTGACCCAGGCTTCAGTTTCTGCAGAAATACACCCACAAATACTTCTAAAAATCAACACGGAAAACGCTCAGATCTCAAGTAGATGTAAGAAAACAACTCCTACCAATCAATCACGATAGAAGATTAAAAAGTGCGATGTGTTTAAAGAGCTAAACCTTACTTGAACTCGCTCAAAAATCTCTGCCTGCTCGTTGTCATTCAGCTGGGAGAGATATTTTTGGATGGCTATTTTCGCTCGAGGCGGGTAGAGACCTGAATAGAAAAGTGAAGCAGCTCTTGCATCAGTATAAAGACATGCAGAGAGGGATTGGGTGCGTGGCTTCATGCTCACCCTCAATCCTCTCGCAGAGCTTGTGCAGGTCGTGCATGGGGCAAGCTTCGCAGAGCTGGACTGGGGTCTTGTTGCTCTGTAAGGCTGCTGCGGTGGAGAAGGCCTGCTTCAGAGTCATCATCACCTCATCAACCTGACGCACACAGAAAGCTCATCAACATACGCACGACAGATCTGAGTCAGTTTCCCTTCCAAAACTTGTTTGGCTCACCAAGGATTCACTGGCACACTGGAAAACGTAGCAGGCGTACTGACTGGGACTGGGCTCGGACGGGTCCCGACAGATGAATCCAAAGTGGTCTGTCTGCTTAACGCCCTGTGGGGGTCAAAGACAAGACAAATGGGAAAGTACAAA
>JBBPBX010012420.1:18631-36625 GCA_038048925.1 Garcialebias charrua
TTAATTCAATTTGATCAACAAATAACTGAAACCACTCTAAAGTGCATCACTTTCATGGAGAGATCCTGTTCCAAGAAATGTATCAGCATCACACATTAAACAGAGCCACATCTCCACAGAATTACAGATTAGGTTGTTTCCTCAGAGGAAATATCAAGAATCAGAAACCTTCTTTACTGATTAAATTACTAATAAACCCTGCTAGGCCTGTCACAATAACAAATTCCACTGGGCGATTACCGTAATTGCCTCAGAAATTATTGCAATAAACGATAATATTGTTTGAAATTTGACCATAATTAGTCATTATCAAATTTAAGAAGAAATATCGGTTAATTTTGCGTGTAGTACCTTTTTTGACCACTGGATGGCAGTATAAAATAGTTTGAACCGAAGGATGGATAATGAGGGAGCGAGCAGCGTGTCTCTTTAAGAAAAATGGGAGGGAGGCCCCTTGACGTGACATGGGCTGTCACTTGTTCCTGTTTTTCGGTTCTCAAAATGGCAGACGCTCGGTGTGGTTTGAGCTCTTTAGCATAGCTAGTAGCTAGCTAAAGCATAGCATAGAGCATTCAACAGGGTCTTTAGCATAGCATTTGTCACACAAAGCTTTTAATAAAAAATAAATACATAAAAAAACAATAAACAAGTTCTCAGCTTCTTTTTGCAGAGAAAGGTATCTTTTTACACAAAGGCACGGGTTTCAACCGTGAAGTTTGGAGCTTCGACAAGACGGAGGGTTTTTTTTTACCCCAAAGTCGGACTGTTAGCTTAGCTCATAGCTTAGCAGCTTTAAATCATCCAAAAAACATGATTTTGGACATTTAAAACAGATTTTATAGAAAAGAGACAAAAGAGAAAGGGAGGGGTCAGTGAAGATCACCGGAGTTGAGCCTATCCAGTGTCTTATAATTTTCATTTATCATGCAATTAATTGATTTATTGTTTATTGCGACAGGCCTAAACCATGGAGAAACGTAATGCACAGAGAGCTGTTCTAAAACTTGTAGTGTAAATACAACAAATAAAAAAAACAACCTGACAGCAGGATGAGATATCTTTGAAGTTCTTTTCCAGCACCACCGTTTTACTGTCAGGACTGATGAGGTTCACTTCAAAACGGCCCACCTGTGACAGACAGACTCATCTGATCACACACAGTCATACACAGATCTGTTAAAGAAATCACAGCTACAGGTTTTAGCTGCTGTCCAGGAGCACCTGCCAAAGGCCAGTATTCCCTTACATGAGGAATTAATCCATGTCTTTATTACAGCACACTTAAACGGCAGACATTCTTTGCATGCTTGTCTTTGTCTTAGTGCACTTCTACACCTGGAGGCTGGACCAAAACCAGCAGCCCATCTTCTGCCAGAAAAGAAGCGTCATCATATTACTCCTGTGGTAGGCCGTCTACACGTGGCTTTCCATCCATTTTACCATTTAGTTCTACCATGTACTAGTTCTACCATGTACTGCTCCTTTAGAAGAGTCTGAACTGTGGCAGCATCTTTGCAAACGCACGCCTCTGAGGTACACAATCTGTTGCTTTTGTGTCCTTAGATCCAGATGAGGTGACAGAACTGTTCAGTAGTGGCCCCAAATATAAAGAGCAGCCTTCTTTTTACAATTAGACCTCCCCAGAATATGAATTACTTTAAATTGATGGTGAAACTTGTTTCTTACAAGGTTTTAGTCCTAATTCAGCAATTATTTTGGCTTTTAATATAGGAGCGCAATAACATTTTTATTTCAATTATTATTATTAGGGGTTCAGGTAAAAAAAATCGATTTTTTAAAAGAATCTAGATTCTTAGTCCTGGCGATTCAGAATCGATTCTAAAAGCCACAAAATCGATTTTATTTTTTTTTACATTAAAACCCAAAAGATAAAGAAAATAAAACCATATCTCATAGTACAGTATATGAAATAATACATAAAATGAAAGGTGGCAGAAAGAAGAAGAAATCTTATTTTATCTGCCCCTTTTTTCAAAAACAAAACAAGTTCAAACAATCAATTCAAACAATAATCTTCTATAAGTAACAGAGCAAAAAGCTAACCTAATACTGGTTATTTAAGTTACAGAATTTAATGCATTCCTGTATTATTTGTTCCTATTTTTGGTATAAATATCAAACGATGCAAAAAATTTGATACAATAAGGAACCTAAAATTATTGTTTTAAATAAATGTTCCATTTGTTTACATTGTTGTTTATTCTTTTCAGCTTGTCAGTTACAAAACTGAAACTAAATTTATGACCATTTTAATAGAAAAATCGTTTCTGAATCAAAAATAGTTTCTGAATCGAAAAATCGATTTTGAATCGAATCGTGACACCAAAATTCGGAATCGAATCGATTCTCCAGAGACTGAGAGATTCGCACCCCTAATTATTATTATTATTATTATTATTATTAAGCTGCCCGAGCTGAGAGTCATCCCCATCAAATATTTTAAGCATGAACACCTTGTGTGAGAACTATGCCTAAAACTTTGGAAATAACTTTTGGAGTCAACCATTTTTATCTGTCAGCAAAACACTGTACATGGTGACTAAACTTTTTATGACATTTTAGACGTTTCCATTGAATGTAGAGCCACACCTGATTACTTTTGAGACTCAGTTTAAATAAATAAAAACTCCACAGCTCATCAGGTTAGCCAGCACACAAAAAGGCCTCAATTCAGTCATTTTTGGAAATATTAATGTGCTTGTGACAAACATATCCCACAAATACAAAAAGTGAAAGAAAACAACTAATTATTTAAAGAATTGGACTTAATACATATGATTTTATCCATGTTGTCACATAACTGGCATGTTTTTAACTCGGTGTGGCTAAAGTGAAACAGAAAGTGACATTAAAGGGGAAAGCTTTAAAAAGGTTAACTCCCTGGTCTTTGTTTATTGAAACATTATTATATTTAAACTCTCTCTTCTTTCTCCCATATAGAGACTCAAAATAATCTAGACATATCAGACTCTACTGTCAGCCATTGTAGCATTGTTCGGTTTCCACACAGTCGTTCCTCTTTGTCCTCACTTCCTGTTACTGCGCATGCACATACCTCAACAACCAGTCATCTTACAGGTGTTTATTTTTTGGCAATACATTATTAATATCTTTAAAAATTATGTGTTCATATTTATTACAACAATTTGATGTCACCGGACATTTAAGCTCATATTTAACATTGTAGTAGTTGTTTACAACACATACCCTGAGGATGAGATCTCGTCAAAATTACATGAAATTGTGCATGAAGTTCTTTTTAAGGTTTGACCAAAACAGCTAAAACTGTAGTTTCTCATCACAAGATGATCGTAGTTTAAACTTTAATTAATTTTTCAAAGTTTGTCATTTTAATCTGTTTAACCGTTATTTTGACGTTGTAATTTTTACCGTATTTTCCAGACTATAAGTTGCTGTTTTCTTCTTTTTCTTTTATAGTTTGGCAATTCCTGCAAATTATACTCTGAAGAGACATTTTTTTTCCTATTCATGAGACAATTTTTGACTGACACGTTAAATGTTCATTCATACGGACATGAACCAAACCGAACACTAACTGCTCAAGCCGCGGAGGAACGCTGCAGAGCCCACGACTCCTGACATGAGCTCCACAGCGCTGCCCTGCATGCACCTTGCCGCCTCCTGGGGCGGAGGACCACACATCTTGATACACCCTTCCTCCTCGCTCCGGCGGCGGAGGGACGAGGCACGGCTGCTGATCGAGATGGACTGTTCTCAGTGCGACGCAACCGCGCCGTCCAGGCGAAATGCAGCGGTTTTGACCATTAAAGTGCATCTATTAAGGAAAAGTTCAACTGAGACACGCATTTACTATAATGTTGAGCAAACAATTATTTTTAAGTGTTAATCTTGTTCTACTGGGGGACTTCAACGCTCACGTGGGCAATGACAGTGAGACCTGGAGGGGTGTGGTTGGGAGGAACGGCCCCCCTGATCTGAACCAGAGTGGTGTTCTGTTATTGGACTTCTGTGCTCGTCATGGATTGTCCATAACGAACACCATGTTTAAGCATAAGGGTGTCCATATGTGCTCTTGGCACCAGGACACCCTAGGTCGCAGTTCGATGATCGACTTTGTTGTCGTCTCATCTGATCTGCGGCCGCATGTCTTGGACACTCGGGTGAGGAGAGGGGCGGAGCTGTCTACTGACCACTACCTGGTGGTGAGTTGGCTCCGATGGTGGGGGAGGATGCCGGTCAGACCTGGCAGACCCAAACGTATCGTGAGGGTCTGCTGGGAACGTCTGGCAGAGTCTCCCGTAAGACGGAGCTTTAACTCCCACCTCCGGGAGAGCTTTGAACACGTTCCGAGGGAGGCGGGGGACATGGAGTCCGAGTGGGCCGTGTTCCGCGCCTCTATTGTCGAGGCAGCTTATCGGAGCTGTGGCCGCAAGGTTGTTGGTGCCTGTCGAGGTGGCAACCCTCGAACCCGGTGGTGGACACCGGCAGTGAGGGATGCTGTCAGGCTGAAGAAGGAGTCCTATTGGGCCTTTTTGGCTTGTGGGACCCCGGAAGCAGCTGATAGGTACCGGCAGTCCAAGCGGCATGCGGCTCGGGTGGTTGCTGAGGCAAAAACTCGGGCGTGGGAGGAGTTCGGAGAGGCCATGGAGAATGACTTCCGTACGGCTTCGAGGCGATTCTGGTCCACCATCCGGCGTCTCAGGGGGGGAAAGAGGTACGAGACCAACACCATTTATGGTGGAGGTGGCGTGCTGCTGACCTCAACTCGGGATGTTGTGAGTCGGTGGGCGGAATACTTCGAAGACCTCCTCAATCCTACTGGCACGTCTTCCACTGAGGAAGCAGAGCCTGGGGACTTTGGGTCGGGTTCTCCGATCTCTGGTGCTGAGGTCGCCGAGGTGGTTAAAAAGCTCCGCGGTGGCAAGGCTCCGGGGGTGGATGAGATTCGCCCGGAGTTCCTTAGGGCTCTGGATGTTGTAGGGTTGTGTTGGCTTACGCGACTCTGCAATATCGCGTGGACATCGGGGGCAGTTCCCTTGGATTGGCAGACTGGGGTGGTGGTTCCCCTATTTAAAAAGGGGGACCGTAGGGTGTGTTCCAACTATAGGGGGATCACACTCTTAAGCCTCCCTGGTAAGGTCTATTCAGGGGTTCTGGAGAGGAGGGTCCGTCGGATAGTCGAACCTCGGATTCAGGAGGAGCAGTGTGGTTTTCGTCCTGGTCGTGGAACACTGGACCAGCTCTACACCCTCAGCAGGGTCCTGGAGGGTGCGTGGGAGTTTGCCCAACCAGTTTACATGTGTTTTGTGGACTTGGAGAAGGCATTCGACCGCGTCCCTCGGGGGGTTCTGTGGGGGGTACTCCGGGAGTATGGGGTACCAGGCCCTTTGATAAGGGCTGTTAGGTCCCTGTACGACCGGTGTCAGAGCTTGGTCCGCATTGCCGGCAGTAAGTCAGGCTCGTTTCCGGTGAGAGTTGGACTCCGCCAAGGTTGCCCTTTGTCACCGATTCTGTTCATAACTTTTATGGACAGAATTTCTAGGCGCAGCCAAGGTGTTGAGAGGATCCGTTTTGGTGACCTTAGAATCGCTTCTCTGTTTTTTGCAGATGATGTGGTCCTACTGGCTTCATCAGTTCGTGATTTACAACTTTCACTGGAGCGGTTTGCAGCCGAGTGTGATGCGGCCGGGATGAGGATCAGTTCCTCCAAATCCGAGGCCATGGTCTTGAGCCGGAAAAGGGTAGCATGCCCTCTCCGGGTCGGGGAGGAGGTCCTGCCCCAAGTGGAGGAGTTTAAGTATCTCGGGATCTTGTTCACGAATGAGGGAAAACTGGAGCGTGAGATCGATAGGCGGATAGGTGCAGCGTCCGCAGTGAAGCGGGCGCTGTACCGGTCTGTCGTGGTGAAGAGAGAGCTGAGTCAAAAGGCAAAGCTCTCAATTTACCGATCGATCTACGTTCCCACCCTCATCTATGGTCATGAGCTTTGGGTTATGACCGAAAGAACAAGATCTCGGATACAAGCGGCTGAAATGAGTTTTCTCCGCAGGGTGGCTGGACTCTCCCTTAGAGATAGGGTGAGAAGCTCAGTCATCCGGGAGGGACTCGGAGTAGAGCCGCTGCTTCTCCACATCGAGAGGAGCCAGTTGAGGTGGCTCGGGCATCTGGTTAGGATGCCTCCTGGACGCCTCCCTGGTGAGGTGTTCCGGGCACGTCCCACCGGGAGGAGACCCAGAGGAAGACCCAGGACGCGCTGGAGGGACTATGTTTCTCGGCTGGCCTGGGAACGCCTTGGGATTCCCCCGGAGGAACTGCTCCAAGTGGCTGGGGAGAGGGAAGTCTGGGCCTCCCTACTTAGGCTGCTACCCCCGCGACCCGACCCCGGATAAGCGGAAGAAGATGGATGGATGGATGGATGGATGTTAATCTAGTTAAATTTCAAAGAACTGCAAGAGTGGTCTTAATACACAAGGTTGCTAATCTATTTTTGGCAGCCAATCAATTTTTGGCACGACACCGGCCCACGTTTACCGGGGATCAGCGGTGATGTAATAAATGCAACTTTTACTCCAAAGCGACTTTTTTTTTTCCCTCCGCATGAGGCAATTTTTGACTGATGCGACCTTTACTCTGGAGCGATGTATAGAGCGGAAAATACGGTAGTTGTTTTATTATTTATTATTTAAATACAGGTAGTCCTCGACTTACGACGGAGTTCCGTTCCTACGCTGCGTCGTAAACTGAATTTCGATGTGTCGGAACATACGTACATACTGAACCATATACGTACAGTACTATATTTTGCCAAGCACTTAGCCTATCCTAACACAGTACCCTACATACCGGTAATTATCAAAACACACATACATTTGAGAGCCATAATGAAGGGAAAAAAGAGTTAATAACCTACTGGTATCCTGGTGAAGCCTTTCGTCTCTCCTCCGTATTCTGTATTGCGTTTATGTCGTAAAACCGCCGTCCATAAAACAGCTACTTTTCCACAACTGCTGCCTGTCCAGCTTGCTCCAACAAGTTTTCTTTTGTGTTTTGAATGTCCAGAGGACCAGACATAGCTTTTTTAGAGAGTACAGGGCAGCTGTAGCCTCCGCAGCTAGTAAAACCAGAACCAGAAACTGCGTAACTCGGCTTTTCAAAATAATTAATTAATTAATTAATTTTTTTAATGGGAGGTGCATCATAACTTGAGAGCGTCGTAAGTCGAGGACTACCTGTACTATAGTATTTTAATACCGTAAAGCACTTAAGTCAGTTACAGTCACCTTTAAACATGCTATAGAAATAAATTCTGACATGACAAGTTTAAGCCAAATGGACGTCCTTGTCGAGTTTTTAATTACAACCAAACATTTACCAACAGGTGTAAACACATGCTCTAAACTGAGGCCAGCATCAATGATTTTTTTCCCCATAATTCCCTGTGGCAGTTTCATATTGAGCGTTTTGCTCTAGTTTTTAAAATTAGCCTCATGAGAAAATGGGTAGTGTGTGTGAGGAATGGCAGCTGGTTCACACCGCAGACCGCATGTTTTCAATAAATTAGCCTTTAGTCGCAGGAGTTAAAGTGTAATTAAGTGAAGCAGTTAAAAGAAGGAAGGAGCAAGCCTGCACATTACAACTGCCAGCCACGTACACACAGAAATGATTTAAAGCAGAGAGAGGTGGAGCAGCCTGAACGCAGGAGCAGATTCAGAGACGAGCAGCAGTGAAACGAGCAAGCATTTGGTTTTTCAGCCAGACAACTGGAATCAAGTCTCTGAAGAAAAACTGACGCCCTGATCCAGCTCACTGAAAAATCTTCAGATTGGAGAACACTGCATGCTGACCGTCTTTGCAGCATACACATTTAGCAGATATTCCTTATATTATATTAAAGATATAGAGAAAATAATGATTAGTTGACCCAAATACTTTTAGATAAAAATATATATATATATATTGGTCAGGATGTAAATAAGACGTCTGCATCGTTGCTTTGCTGCGTTCGAGTTCCTCTACCTGGAAGAGCATGGTGCGGTTCTTGTCCGAATCGGACGGCTGCACGTTGTTTGGTGCACTGGCGTGCCTGCGGCGCGCGGGACCCATGATGCCACCATCACCTGGCTTCCTCTGCATGTTTCCTGCCAGGCTGCTGCAACGTGCGCGGAACATCTGGGGCTCCTCGAATCCAGAGTCCTCCAGGATGCACTCGGGGAACGCTCCCCGCAGACTGCTCTGACTGGTACTGCTGGGCGGACATTTAACTGAAGCACACATAACAAAACACACGTGACAATTAGAGCCCGACTGATACATCAGCAGCATCCACCATGGGAGTGGTGGCACAGAGGTTAGAGAAGATGGGCCTGTGATCGGAAAGTCGCAGGTTCAACTCCCCAGACTGACAACATAAAAATAATGTGGGTTGAAAAGCCCATGAGCAAGGCCCTTAACCTCCATCATCTGCTCCCAAACAGGTCTCTCTTGAAAATGAGTTCTCGTGACTCAGAGAGACTACCTATATAAATAAAGAGTAAATAAATAATTGTACAATGTATCCAGCAGAGGGTGCATGTTTTCAAGTCATGGCCGTTCACTTTAACTTTCACTTTCAGCACAGTCGAAGCAGGGAACCATAAATACTGTGTAGCTTATTTTGCTGAACAAAGCTTATTTGAACTTATCTGTAAAATAAAATAAAAATAAAAATCATAATAAAAGTCTCTTCAATTCTCCAACCTGCTTGTGAACCATTATTTCTACGTGCCTCTCAATTTAGGCTAATGTTTAGATAACCTTGAAAAACTTTATCCAGAACAATAAATCTAACGCAGAGGTCAAATATATATCAAGTGTTAGTAACGTTATCTTTGCCATCCTCAATTAAATGCATTGTTTGTCTGGAATCTTTAATTCTCTGCAAAGAAAAATAATAAACTCTGCTGCAGTCAAACTACCGGTAGTTAGGCCTTCACCATATGTGACCATTTTAACAATGAACAGGGAAGGGTGTTTCTTTGCTTAATATTGATTAATTTATTGCTTAATAATTTCATAAAACACTTGATAACTTTATGGTGAGTAGTAGAGGATAGAAAATGTGAATGCACGTTAGGAAGACTGCTGTAAGACTTCAAGTGTTAAAACAGGTTTAAAAGTAGATGTTTATTTAGATTGTTAGAGGTGGACAAAGCTCAAAAATTTTCTGCCATTTTATCAGTGATCAGCAATAACCTGCCACCCCCAATATCGGTATTGGCGATAGCCAAAATTTCCATATCGATCAGGCTCTAATAATAATATTATATGTATAAATGTACAGAATCTTTTCTGGTGGTAAATTTGGAATCTAGTACCTGTACTCAGAGGTATTTGAGTACTTTTCAGTTAGGCCTAGCCTGGTTAAAACCACACCCTGTCCTTCACTTTGCTTCTGACTAGGGTCTGGCATTCCTCCCATAGAAAACGATTTCTCCGTTCGATTTTTGAACGGACCAATCAGAGAACAGAAGGCGGAGTTTTGTTAGCTTAGCCTGGCGAGGTCCAGGCTATTCAGATAAAAAGCTCAGAAACCACTCGGTGGATATTTTTTCTGCTACCAGTGTGTAATTATATGTCTTTAATTTACTGACTGTTGGCCTGGATGAAACATTTGAGATAAAATTCGATTTTTTATCATTTATTTTCGTAGCGCACCCTGAGGCTGTTTGGAAAATGTCAAACCGAAACTATTTAAATCCAGCAGATTTGACCATTTCGTGAATTGATTTAGGAACTGTTAAGCTCAGGAACACTTCTGATATAACGTCAGCTAAGAAATATAGTTTTTCTCAGGAAAGAAATAATAGTTTTTTACCTTGTTTTCTGGAAAATTCCTTCGTGGCGGCAGCCATTTTAACTGACGACGTCAGTCAACGTCGTTCAAAACTCCGCCTTCTGTTCTCTGATTGGTCCGGTAATCCGCCAATCTGCCTTCTGTTCTCTGATTGGTCCGGTCAAAAATCGACCGGAGAAATCGTTGTCTATGAGACAAATCCCAGACCCAGCAGTGAAGGGAAATAGAATTGAGTGGAGCTGTGCAGGAATGGCGAGGGCCAGGCTAAGTTAGGCCATGATCTTATTTTTACTCCTAAACAATGCCGGAAGTAATGTTGTCAAGTCTTTATTGACAGGCACTAAACCGATCATTCACTCCCACTATACAGTAGTCTGTTAATTTAAACACAACACCTGTTAACTTAAATTAAAAAAAGAAATACTGTAATTTCTGGACTATGGAGAGCACCTGAATATAAGCCACACCCACTAAATTTAAAAAGAAAATTTAATTTTTACACAAGTAGGCTGCACTTGTCTATAAGTCGTGGGTGTTCAAGTTGTAACGTGAGCTATTAACACAGAAATATATTTTTTAAAACTTTTAATTAAATACGTACCGGTAACGCACACAAATACAGTAATTTTTTTCCTTGTTTTTTTTAACAGTGCCTATAACACGGCTGATTAAAAAAAATACAGTAGTCTATCAGGAAGTCACTGATCACTGATGGTACGTCCACACCTAGCAGCGTTTCAACGGCAGGAGCGTCCAGTTTACATGCAAAGTCAATGGGGGACGCACCTCCAGCCGCGTCTTGGCGTCGGGCGTCACGTCACGTGCATGTTGAGCGTGCTGGAAAGCGTTTTTCCGTGCACGTGAACCCGCGTCAGCCTCCAAAGCACGCGTTGATTTAGCTGAAGATTTCGCGGTTCAAACATTCAAACGCCGTTCAACTCTCCCTGATTGGTTGATCAGGGAGAGTCGGGGGGAGAAGAGAGGGGGTCAGGGGGAGAGGGGGAGAGTCCCTATGTGACGCGGAAACGATTGCGCAACTATGTGACGTATTGTTTGTGGGACACAGAAAAAACCCGCGGAGTCATGGACTATGGAAGAGAAACTCATTGTAGCTGTGTGTTCGCGACAAGTCCTTCACGACCAGTCAAGTCTGCTCTACAGAGACAGAAATAAAAAGCTCCTCGCCTGGCGGAGTGCAGTGAGGACTCGGTATACCGGTAAGCTCCTCCCACACACCCCGCCGCAGTTTCGCGTTCTGGTCTGGACACCAAGTGCGTCCACTTGCGTGCGTGACGAGCTTTTTGGAAGTTGAAACGCTGTTCGGTCTGGATGTACCATGAGAGAGACGTGTATTGGGCAGCTATGCGAGTGCCTGAGTGTGACGAAGCTAAATGTTTTGGTGGCATGAAGATTGTTAGCCCATCCCAAAAAATTTTTTTTCCATAAATTAGCCGCAGCATTGTATAAGCCGCGGTGTTCAAAGTGTGTGAAAAAAGTAGCGGCTTATAGTCTGGAATTTATGATGTCTTTACCTGTGAGCATGGCCTCCTCTTCAGCTTTATTTTCCTCGTTCTTACTAGGGGCGGATGAAAGTGGGTCTCCTTCTGCCTCCACGAGTAACTCCAGAGACGTGTTCTCCGTAGACCATCGCTGACCGTTGAGCAGTCGGAGACGGTTACGTTCGGCCTCGTGCTGACGAAACTTGTCAATGCAGTCGTCAATCAGTGTGACCGAAGCTTTCTTGTGGTCAACCATCACCTGGATCGTTTTTAAAAACCCAAAAACTTTTGTTTTGAAACTATATTTTATAACAACACACTAGTGTCAAAACCTGGTACAGTATTTACCTTCCCACAGTAAAGCACTTCATACTTCTGCGAGTTGTAGAAGGCCTCGTCTGCTTCCTGTTTGGGTTTGGCCTCTTCCTTCAGGGCCGTTTTGGACACCTGTCGAATACTGCTGATTATCTCTGGGACCTGTGAGTAAAGACAGTGGAATGAAGGGGCACGATGACCACAGAGAGGTTTACAAAATAAATTTAAAAAAGGAAAAATCTGAGAAAAGCTGCTTTAATAAATCATAACAGAACCATCAAACAATCTGCCACATCTACCTTCCTATTTAGGCAAAGAAATTTTAAAAATAACAATAAAAACCACGTGTTGACAATATTATATTATCATAGTAGTACACTTTTGCTTCTTCCCATTCGGCAGCAGTTGAACGTTATGAACCATTATCGTCTTACCTGTTGTAGATAGCTCTTTGAACGACTAATCTTGACCCAGATCAGACTAACCGTGAGCTCATCACTCAGGTCATAATGTAATAATTTTTCGAGGTTCTTTAAAGAGCTTTCTACAAAAAGGTAAGATTTCAATTATTCATAGCTTTTCCTAAAAAACCCACTTAAAAAGATCTACACTAGCTCTATAAAGTATGAAATCAACTTGGAACAAATAAAACTAGGTTTATATGGCGGTTCTTGGTAAAATTGTATTTTAAATAGAACACAAAGTAACACTATGACCGTGAACATGACTCTGATGTCACGTGCGTCAAGTATGGCAGCACTGAGGAGCTCCGCTTCGACTCGCCCTGTTGTTTTTGTTTTAACTTTTTTGCTCCTACACTGCACACCCATGCTACGGGTGTGACTGCAATTCACTTTTGGGAGTTTGTTGTGTCACTGCCTTGCTATCATGGTTCAGTCCTTCCAGCCTCAGGCTCAGGCTCCAGCCTGTCATGGCAGCAGGCTCCATGATCCTCCATCTGCCTGCACGGACCAAACTCTACGGACCTGTTTGGTTCCACTGGGAAACCTGGATGTTCGTCTGCCAGATCTGGCCCTGGAAGGCAGCTGCTGCAGTCCTTGTTATCATCATGCTGCAAATGGGAACCTGCTAACAAGACCTGCTAACACTGCTAATGAGACCTGCTAACACTGCTAATGAGACCTGCTAATGCTACTAACGAGACCTGCTAATGCTACTAACGAGACCTGCTAATGCTACTAACAAGACCTGATAATGCTACTAACAAGACCTGCTAATGCTACTAACAAGACCTGCTAATGCTACTAACAAGACCTGCTAATGCTACTAACAAGACCTGCTAATGCTACTAACAAGACCTGCTAACAAGACCTGCCAAGAAGACCTGCTAACAATGCTAATGAGACCTGCTAATGCTGCTAACAAGACCTGCTAACACTGCTAACAAGACCTGCTAACACTGCTAATGAGACCTGCTAACACTGCTAACAAGACATGCTAATGCTGCTAACAAGACCGGCTAACAAGACCTACTAACGCTGCCAACAAGACCTGCTAACACTGCTAACAAGACCTGCCAACACTGCAAACAAGACCTGCTAACAAGACCTGCTAACACTTCTAACAAGACCACACTGCTAACAGTACCATGGTGCTAAGATAACCTCACTGCCAACAGAAGCACTCTGCTAATAGGACCATGCTACTGTAGATTTATTTCTTTTTCACTTTTGGCACCTTGTTTCTGTATTTTTGTTGCATGCTTTGGTATTTCTTTTTGTTTTTGGCAAGTCTATACGGTTCTTCTCGTCCTGAACATTTCATTGCATTGTTGACCTTGTGTTGATTTGCGTATCAGAGTCAAGCCCCCAGTATAGATCTGCGTACGTCCATACGCAGAGGTATGCACGTACTACGCAAAGGTACAAGCGTATCCCCGCAGGGCATGTACGCGCAAAGCTCAAATTTTACGACCGCGTACGCAAATGCGTTGTCGCACAATAAACTGCCCGGCGCCGGACTGTTTTGTATGTGACCCAAATGTATTAAATTCCCCTTCTTCATCCCTGATCTAGCCTTTTCTTTAGTTTTTTTGCCAAAAGGCAGTGATCTCTTCCTCCTCCGTTGACTCCATGACTGAAATGATGAAAAATGAACAAATTTGTCACGAGCGAATTAAACTCGGGTCCAGCGTGGCTGCGGGAGGTTCTGGAGATTTCCTGGTGTGCTGGTCTGATGTGTGGGCTGCAGGACCAGCGCTCCCTGTTTTTTTAACCACTCCCTGTCTTATAGGACTGCAGACAAAATAGAGTTGGAAGGAATCAGAGATTTGAGGGTGAGTCTGTTCTACAGTGTGTTTTTGGTGGGCATTAAACATTTGCAGGAAGAGTTTCATCGATCACAGTGTTTAGAAAACCGTGGCAACATGATTCAAGAAGAAATACACAAAAATGAAGTAAAAAATATACAAATACTTGTGAGCCAGGACATATCTGTGAAAGAAAGCAAATAAATATTCTGTGTCATTTTTGCAGACATATTGGCAAACAACCTTTCAGTACTATTTCTCACAAAGGCTACAGAAAAGCTTGGTCAAATATGTTAAGACAACAAGTTCCAAAACAAAGGGTGACTTTGTACAATGAACCCATTTACTATAAGGTTGAATGAATATCAGATGAGGGCAGCGTACAGGAAATATATTTTTGTTGTACACTGGGGGAGAAGAGTTATGTAACAAAACACATCAGAGGAGAGAGAAGAACAACAGGCTGTGGATAGCTGTGTTTCCATCCATTTTCATTTCGATTTTTGAGCTAATTTTTGAAATCTCGCAAATATGTAAATACAAATTAATGCGAAGCAGAAGTGTTTCCATCTGCTGGCTTGAAGCGCATCTACCAAGCCACGCACAGCGTCATTACGTCAGACGTCAGCGTCATTACGTCAGACGTCAGCGTCATTACGTCAGACGTCAGCACTGCGCATGTCTACAGTAAACAGGAAGTAGCAGTTGAAAACAGAACCTGGCCACACATCTCGTCAAAATGGAGAGAATATTTCAGGTACGTGTTGCTATCGGTCGAGTTGTATTTATTCTGTCATACAAACTAGTTTTAGCGATGTTACATGTTGTCCGGAGCGGAAACAGCTGATCAGTCACGTGACGTGAATGTTCGCTTCGGCAGCACGAGTCGGCAAATGTGTTTCCATCTGTCGCTGTGCGCATCTGCTCATTTTCGAACATCCCAAAAACCACCTCAAGCGAGCGTATAAACTTTTTGGCGAACTTGAGAAAGTAAATACGGATTTTGCCGTTTCCATTAAGCTTTTCTGCTGCGATACTTCAAAATGCGCACCTAGAAACCTTGATGGAAACACGGCTGATGACAGGGAAGGAAAAGAGGAATGGAATGAAACACTGGATAAAATGTCTGGTGGCGCTTTAAGACACCCTGACAATCCCTGGTTTACAGAAAAGTTGGAAACCTGTAGCTGCAGGTCCAAAAGATATTTTAGAGTGGCTGTTGTCCCCATGGTTGAGCCGTGTTTGTCTGGTGACTGAGGCTGTATTCAAAAGAGGAAAAAGAATGTGCACGGTGGGGGTGGAATCAAGTCCTCGGTCATACATGCACACTTGGAAACCTCCTCACGACAGCAGCGGCCAGAGAAAACAGTTTCCCAGCTCTTTGTTGACTTTTTTTAACGTTGAAACTTTAAAAGTTTCAAATCATTAAGCATGTTTCAACTTAGAAACATTTTCTTGAGAAATGTAGTGACCACTCAAATTTAACTTTGTTATGGGGGGGGGGGCAGTCGTTTACTGCCAGACTGCACAGATAACAGTGGATCAAGGTTAATCCAAAGGCCTTGCTGACCGAGAACCCCAGCTGCACTGTCAGATCAACAACACAGAAGAAAAACTACAGAGTCCTTCCAACATTTTATGGAACTAATGTATTATGCATGAGCAAGATGATGCTGTAAAACCATTCGGTCTGATTAATTATTTGTTGAGAATCCAGTAAAAGTGTCTCACTCGTTAGAAAGAGACAAACAAAGCAGTTGGGAAATGGAAGAAAGTTGATGATTGCAGTCTTAGGGTTTGTTTTTTTAAGATAACCGCTGCACTTCAAGCTGTTTCAACTTTCACCCATCTCAGCTTGGATATGTCAAACAATATCCCTAATACGGTACTGTGTGTGAATGAGGCCTATCCACATAAATGTCAGCAGTCAAGCACAGCTTTGTGGCCCAGGAGAAAGTAAACACTAGGATTGTCCTATTTGAGCTGGTAGCACTTACTTCCCTACACAGGACCATAAATTGTACTCAACGGCTTACAAGGTCAGCAGTTGGGCAAATTGAAATTTGTATCAGATGATTCAAAAAAACATACTGACATATGGTGTGGTAGTCGCAGAGTTATTCCCAACTTGTACTCTGAGAGCTAGCGGACTGTTCAAGATCTGTTCGTAAAACTGAACTGAACTTAACTTGACTAATCAAGTCAACCACTGGTTGAATTTGAATGAAATTTTCAGAAAGTGATCACTGGATGTACACCAGCTCTTTAAGCTTTGGTGTCAAACACACTTTAGATGGCCAACACAGCCAACTGACTTTAAAAAACACAAAAATGGATGTAACAATTAATTTTACAAATACCGAGCTAAAATTTGGTGTGATGGTAGCTGAGACAAAATTCAAAACACATACTTAAACTCAAACCCGTTCACCAACTGAAAGAGGGCTATAACTTTCTTACATTGAGTGCCTGAGCAACCAACTCAGTTTAGCTTTACAGAATAAGTGAAATATTTCAGCATATACACTGCCTGGCCCAAAAAAAAAAAAAAGTTTGCCACCTGGATTTAACTAAGCAAATAGGTATGAGCCTCCTATTGGATAATTACTGCATGGGCGATTATCTTTCAGCTGGCAACAAGTTATTTAACCCCAACTGGTGCAATTAATTGCTTCTTATTTCTTAAACAACCATGTAGAAAGACATCATGTGGTCATGGAAAATATGTCCGTCTGTTTGAGAAGGGTCAAGTCATTGGCATCAAGCAGATCTAAGGAGATTGTAGAAACTAGGGCTGAACAAGTAATTGCATTTGCAATAATATCGCAATATGATAAAATGAGATTTTCTAATCGCGAAGGCTGCAATTTGACTGGTCACGTGACACAAATCTTTATCAACACTTTAAAAAAAAAACACCACAAAGACATTTACGATGGTTGCATGGCTAGAATGACAACAACCAGTGCTTCAACTTCAAGTAAGCAAAGTATCAGCCGACAGGGATCACTGACCGAACTGTTTGAACTTCAAACAGTAATTTTTTTATATCTAATTTTTTATATTTATTTATTAACTGTCATGTGAAGTTCAGACAGTAGTTAGGAAGTTCACTTAACATGTTTACTATTATGTTTATGAAACAAGAAAAAATAGAAATGGTGAAAAGAAAAGGCATAGATTTATTTGCTTTATTGTAATCTCTGCTTTAAATAAATCTGACAGTTTATTATAAAACAGATTGATTTATTGCTTCTGTTTGTTGAAAAATACTTGAGAAGATAGTTTAAAAAAATTGCGTTTTAAATCGCAATTGCAATTTATAGAAAAAAAAAATAGCAATTAGATTATTTTCCAAAATCGTTCAGCCCTAGTAGAAACTACTAAAATTGGGTTAAGAACTGTCCAACGCGTTATTAAATTATCTTCGAGGAAGAAATGTGGCCGGAAAAAAATACTGAATGATTGTGATCGGCGATCACTTAAACGTTTGGTGAAAACAAATCGAAGAAAAACAACAGTAGCACTCAGGGCTATGTTTAATAGTGAAAGTAAGAGCATTTCCACACACACAATGTGAAGGAACTCAAGGGATTGGGACTCAACAGCTGTGTAGCCTTAAGAAAACCACTAATCAGGCTAACTGGAACAAAAGCTTTCAGTTTGCTCAGGAGCATAAAGATTGGACTCTGGAGCAATGGAAGAAGGTCATGTGGTCTGATGAGTCCAGATTGACCCTGTTCCAGACAGAGTGATGGGTGCTTCAGGGTAAGAAGAGAGACAGGTGAAGTGATGCACACATCATGCCTAGTAATCATTGCAAGATCTTGGTGAAAAATTAATGCAACACTGAAACAATGCCAAAGAGAATGCATGTCGTAATCGAAGCTAAAGGCGGTCCAACAAAATATTAGTGTGTGACCTTTTTGTTGGTGGCGACACTGCATATGTTTTGCTTGGGCTTCATGATGGAGCAGATGCTTACAACTATTGCCATAAAGTGTGAAAGTGTAGATTTGACTCTGGGCCAGGGTCTTCTTAAACTGAGTCAACATATTCTCCGTGTGTGTGTGTGT